>CM040246.1:107316455-107340868 GCA_022545495.1 Chrysanthemum lavandulifolium
AAAAGACATATTTCTTCACCTTAAACAACATATGGTCACACTTATTAACACTTTTGCCACTTTATGCTTAATTGTATGTGACTAAATACCCAAAACAAACATGCTTTGTGTGAATATACGATGTTTATGGTCACTAATACGGATTAATCCAACAAAATTTGTACCTAATTAGTCACACATGTTACGGTTTTAGTTACTCTTTGCAATAGAGACTAAAAAAGTCAAACACGTGACCATAGGGTACTATATGGTCGTGCGACCTTTAGTCACACACGTCGAAAAACATGTGTGACTATATGTATATCGTCACACATATTCGTGTGGCCAAATCCACTTTTTGTTCTAGTGATTGTTTTGACAAAACCAATCACTTCACTAATTCGATCCAATATGATGAATAACAATCCCGATTTTAATATTTGAAGCCCTAAGATCGAAATGATAGGAGTTCATCTAGTTCTCATAAGAAGCATCAAGTAGGCGATCAATCCCTAAGAAACAAACTAATTATAAAAGGACCAATGTTCAAAACAGGAAGAGTCTACATCCAAATCTACTAGCAGTTGTTTCAAATGGATCCCTACTGGTAGAATATTTAAGTTCACAGGATCCAAACTGTCGTACTTACCTAGATCTTGTCATAAGTGGATGCCTACAGGTAAAATCTTCAAGAATGTTGGACTTAAAAGGATTTCTATTGATGATACTCCTAGACCTGATTGTACAACATCCAAAAATGAGGATTCTTCTGTCACTAACCCATCTCTCTGCAATACTAACCCATGTGCTATTAGTGCAAAGTGTCCTCAGTCTTTTTCAGGTACAATGCTCAATTCAATCATGAATATCATGACATGGTTTCCAATGAAATGAAGATCGCCATTCGTGACTTGTAGCTGTCGAATTGATGTACTTCATACTTTGACTCTCGATCGCCTTGACTCGGGACTCGTTCTCATTAAGTCATGTGAATAATAAATATACATTTGTTTAAAAAAAAAAAAACTTTCACTTGTTTTTAAAATTTATTAAAATTTTACCCAAACTCTAATAACAGATGTATTTTGTGTTATCGATAACATCTACGGTTCTAGAAATGTCATTCAATAATGATACAGGTCCTTAGATGAAGTTCGAACAGAAGATATACTCTATTTTAAAAACGGGTGGTTGTATTTCAATCAATATTCACTCAATCTTAAATCGTGACATTGATTGAGGGGGAGGAGTTGTATGGGTCTGTGCATGTGTGTTACATATGTCTTGTGATCTCTGGCTTGCTGCATGTTACTTTATTTGAAATTAACTTATCTATATCATGTCTATTTGAGTGTTCTCTGCAATAGGATTAGAATAAGTCTTGCCATTGCGATGTGTGCTTTGTTTAAGATAGGCGATTTGTATTTGATAGGTCAATAGTTTTACAACACAAGCTTAATAGAAAGAGATAAAGGCGATTGAACAATAAATCAAACACACACACACACGATAATGATACGGTTTAGGCGTAGGATATGTGTGAAAGAAATAAATTGAACAACCAACCCTCAAGTGAGGGTTATACAAGAGTATTTATAGGAGGAAGCTAGGCAACACCCCAGTTCCCATCCTTTCTCCTATGGGCTTGGGCCTAAGCTCATGGGCCTTCTACATAAGCTTAAGGCTAATAACAAACATAAAGGCCATAATTAAGCTAACTATTACATATGAATCACTAACACTTGATTTAGGTTTAGGAGTGATTCCAACAATCTCCCCAAGTGTTGGTGATGAATGAATATGAACGGTGAAGGCATTGATGTAATAGTAGCTTTGACGTCTTCGACATTCTTCTTTCTTGTGAGAAGAATTGCCTTGATTTGAACAATCTCCCAGTGTGTAGAAATTGTTTTCTTTAAAGCAGTTTTGCTTTGACGCCATCTTTACTTTGTTCTTTGATCATTGTTCTTTGTGATGGTAGTGATAGTATGTTGTTGTTGTCCGCATCAAGTGCGCTTCAGTTCCTTTCTGCCATGTTGTCTCAACGTCATTCTTCAACATGCTCACACGCCTTTGACGTTGGATTTCAAGATCGATGAAGTTCTTTAAGTCTTTAACTTTGGAGATTCTTTGATTTGGCGAAGAATCATTCGACTTTTTGTTGCTTTAAGATAGAACTTCCATTAGTGATGATGTTGGCGTGAGCATGAGAAGAATCTGCACGATCATTCCGCCCGAGCTTCCATAAGAAGAAAACATTCAAACGGTTAGTAATAAGCGGATTCCAGACTTACAAGTTTGAACTTGAGAGTGTTAACAAAGATAGTGTGAAAACACAACTCTAATTCTTACAAAGACCGTTCTCGAAGCGGAGTCCCACAAGTGAGATAACACGATGTCGGGCACATCTACATTCAGATGAGTCGTTGAGGTACACCAAGCATCACCTCACGATTGTAGACCGCTTGAGACACACTAAGCGTAATCCACGGGAGTTACCAAGTGACTTTCTGTCGTGGTCGTTTGATGTTGACCCGGCAGAGTTTCTGGGTTTCTTGATTTGATGATACAAAACAATAAAGAATGAAACATCGAGGGCTTAAAGTGACAAGAAGGAAATCTACAAAAGATGGAAGGACTTGCTTGCAAAAGAATATTTATTATTTAGTCCTTCGTAGTATCTTGTAAACCCTAATCCTCTAGTATATAAAGAGGACATGGGTGTAGGTTTTAATAAAGAAGTCTTCCAATGTAGACGTCTAGTAAAGGTGTGTGTGTGTAGGCGTGTTCCTATAAACGCCTAGGTTAGTGTTTGTTTAGTTTAGCCTTAAGGATCTTTGATCCCTGTTACAAGTTTAGCGTAACCGTATTATTCTGATCAAATAATATTTGTGGCTTGGAGTGATTATTAAATATAAACCTTGTGTCAATAACTATGATTTGTTTTATTCCGCTGCGTACCAAGTTTATTATCATTGTTATTGTTAAACCCTAAGGCTCAAACCGATCTCAAGGAGTCTATCAAACTCCAGAATTGGTATCAGAGCTTGGGGAGCTCGTTACCTAGGGATTCACAAGGTTTTATTGGTCGAAGAATGGCGAAAAGATGAAAAAAAATCGAATCTAAATTTTTCGTATTTTTGCGAAGACGCTTTTAAAACGGTGATAACTTTTCTAACTGTTGGATCGTGACGAAATTTTTGGTGGACGTTCTTTATATATTCATCTAACTTTTCACTGGAGGTATTTTCAATTCGAGGTCGCAATCAAAAGTTATTCAGCGTTGAAGTCAGCTGCAGAAAAAGATTAGATCGAAAAAGGTATGAATTGGTGTTTGAATTTTGAGTTACGTTTTTGGATCTTTGTGACGAAAAAATTACAACATGGTACCAATTCATTGAATCAAGGTAAGAGTGAATTGAATAAATTGATTTAATTGATCGTGAATCATGTGGGGTTACCTTGTAGTAATATTAATGAATATGTCAAAATTAATTAATCGATCTCGAAACAGTACGAGGATTAATTAATCCTAGGTAGTTTATTGTTTACTGGCGCCCACCATGGATCATTGGAATGTTAAATTAATCTTGCACTGTACAACGTTTGGTCTTCACGATATTATATTGATTGATTTTATAGCAGATAAGTAGTCTATTTATTTAGCATGTGGATATTACCTTGTACAAGTTTCATGATAATGAAGTTTGTCGTCTTCTGTTTGGAGATTGCTGAATTCATAGTTTGTACTGCTATTTGAATATTTAATGAAGTGTTTCTACTGCTGCTCGACATGTTTTTTAGTGCTGCTAATTTTCTCGAAACTACTGCTAGTACTTTGAAACTACTGCTGAAACTTGTTCTGCTGCTGCTAAGTCATGTTGAATCTGTTGCTAGCTTCTTGATTCTACAGCTCGTTCATATAAACTGCCGGTATGCTTCAGATTCGCCGCTAGTTTTATTGAGTCGCTTGTGACAAATGGTATATTGGTTTGATAAGTTACTAATTGACGTGATTGGTTTTGGATTTAAGGGAAGTCAGTATGTATGGTGATTGTGTTCTCGGATAAAGTTTAAAGTTTGATTTTGGTTCACACAAAAGATTGGTTTTTGATGTTGGTGATAAGTATTTTGGTTTTTAGCGACACACACATGGATATTAGTTCACACACACAAGGAGTTTGGTTTTTGGAAGTTGTTCTTAAAAGATTTAAAAAGCTCGTATTTGGTTTATTGGATTAGTTTATTGTAGTTGAGTTACACAGATTCGTGATTTTATCATATCTTAAAATGGGTGTTACACTTTGGAGATAACTTGTTCGTGCTTAAAGGATGTTGACGAAGACTTGCAAAATCTAGTTTTCATAGGTCAAGGGTGGATGGATGAAGACCTAGTTAACTATCACTTAAAGGAGTTACATTGTAGTGCTCGATGTCTCATTGAAGATGAGGATTTTGTCAAGAGATTGCGGTCTACTTATATGGTGTTAGTATAAGTTTGGAGTCACGTGGATAAACAATACATAAGACACAAGTTTGAGTTATTCTACTTCTTTATCAAGTTTGTTATATTTGGTTTTCTTCACAAGTGATCATTACAAGGAGCTTACAGATTTGAAGAATCGTTTAATGTTCATGCACCACTCAAGGGGAAGTTTCTACTACTTACATTCTCTATTTGTTGATAACAAAAAGGGGAAGAGATGTTGGAGTGATATGGCATGGATTAAAGGGAAGATAAAGGAAGACAAGAATGTTTCATTCATGGTGAGATTTAATTATCTCAACTTCTGCTACTTCGTCTAGGGAAGTTCGTACAAGAATCGTGTTTGTTTTGTCATCATCAAATAGGGGAAGATTGTTGGGTTTCTTGATTTGATGATACAAAACAATAAAGAATGAAACATCAAGGGCTTAAAGTGACAAGAAGGAAATCTACAAAAGATGGAGGACTTGCTTGCAAAAGAAGATTTATTATTTAGTCCTTCAGAGTATCTTGTAAACCCTAATCCTCTAGTATATAAAGAGGACATGGGTGTAGGTTTTCATAAAGAAGTCTTCCAATGTAGACGTCTAGTAAAGGTGTGTGTGTGTAGGCGTGTTCCTATAAACGCCTAGGTTAGTGTTTGTTTAGTTTAGCCTCAAGGATCTTTGATCCCTGTTACAAGTTTAGCGTAACCGTATTATTCTGATCAAATAATATTTGTGGCTTGGAGTGATTATTAAATATAAACCTTGTGTCAATAACTATGATTTGTTTTATTCTGCTGCGTACCAAGTTTATTATCATTGTTATTGTTAAACCCTAAGGCTCAAAACGATCTCAAGGAGTCTATCAAACTCCACAGTTTCCATTCAATCATTGAGGATCACAGTTTTGAACCTCTCATAAATGTTCTCGACAGATTGCTAAGATCTGTGAAGGACTCTATAACGTACCACTGATGTTCTTATTGTTGAACATCAAGTGATGAAATGTCAAGTGTTCCTAAGAGATCTTTTGATGAATCTCGTGACTTTAGACTCAATAGTGCGTTTTGGTTTTCCGAGCGGAGACTAGGAGAGGGTCTCCTTCTTCAATACCACGATCTCAAGAGAAAGCCAATAGTTTACGTAGGGTTCCTGTGAGAATAAACCAAGGTTCTTTTGAGAGAAACTTGAGTGGCTAAGAAAGTTTAGTGCATGCGTCATTGGGTCCATGATGACTTTTGATCTTCAATACCGGCGTCATTAAGTGACAACCAGTAGCATATGAATTGAACCCGTGTCCGCCTCTAAGTTGAATAATTTGGAGGGCTATTTCTTTTCACCCTTTTCTTTGCATGTCTTTTAATTCTTCAACTCCTTCTTTCTCCGATTCTCATTTTCTCCTTTTATAATCGTACCTAAGGACTTCTAAGTACTAACTATTTGTGATGTCCTTGGGTAGATCCTCCGGATCTGGCGGATCATAGGACGGTTATTCTAACCTTAGTCACCTTATAACTCCATGACTAACCTATGTTGCCATAAAACCAATTTTCAAGAAAATCTCTCAAAGTGTTTGTAAATGAAAACATGTTTGAACACTTCAAGAGTTTTAGATTTTCGAAATACTCCCCTCCACATGTGCATAAGAGTTTTAATGAAATCTGCACGGTGAGGAAAGAGCTCGCACTTTATGAATTGATCAACTCAAGATAGACAATCCCCATGAGACACCATTACGTTACATAGTTAAAGAGTTACATTGTCGACTTTTAGGTGACAACTAGCTCTAATAACTACCTTGAAGGTGTAGACAAACCTCGAAGGTTGTCAAACCCGTCGATTTCATGTCTACCAAGAGTTTCTCGAATGGTACTTTCTACTCGGACAAGTCCTTTGCGAGACACGTTTACATTACTAGCGAACTAGCTTGAAATTATTACCCGTCTGGACAAGTCTTTTCGAGTTACTACAGTTATATCCGTCAATTCGTTGGTTAAGTCTATAGCACAAAGATTCATTTGCATTTACACAACATATTTCTTATCACATAATTTTCCCCTCAAAATGGCATATAAAATGTTATTTTGAAAAGTTGAAATAAATATGACCATTTCGAGTGTTGCGGGAAGATGACCACTATGAACAATTTGTGAACAAAGTTTTAATTCAAATACTCCCCTCAACAAGTAATATAAGCGGTTGAGGTTTTGAAAATCATATGGGAAGTACTTGTTCTTTTGAGCAAAACCTTGAAAGATGAAAGGTTTGATAGGTTTTACTCAAAAAAGAAGCTTTCGCTCCTTTTATAAGGTTGTGCAATCAAGCGTACCACGGGGTCCTTTCTTGACAATTACGGGTTGTACACTTTTTGTGTGCATAAGCCATCGTGATAATAAATCATACATCCGAAATATTATGAAATAGAAGCGGTTCAAGGGGTACCGGAAGTCCGGTGATGTTGCCGAGTGCGAGCAGGCGTTGATAGCCGGTGATGTTAATCTGGGTCGACCACCAACAAAGCTTTCCAATGTTTCAATCGATCCCTTCGATACAACCTTTCATCAATCATTCGATGATCCTCGCATATCCCTTACGTCACGAGAGTTCCATCGCTTTTGAGACCCTATGCCTTCATATATCGCCTTCAACCGATAAGCGATTCGTCCTAACCCTTCAAAGTGTGATCCCCAAACTTGTGAAGATCTCTACACGCCATCAAGCAATTATGTTGAAGTTCATCTGCGATAAACGACGCCAAATGGTTTCTTGACGAGTGTGTATTATGGAAGTGGTTGATGTCGGGAAGATCTAGGCGAGGTGGAGTGAAGTTGACACGGGTGCGATATGATTCAACCGCAAGTCGGAGATCTTCTACGTTCTGTATGACTATGCTTCGATGAATATTAGCAAGGACTTGATGTATTCACGTTGTACTTGATCGAGAATTGTCTCATCCGTCCACGTACTTTGGCAAGATCTGGATCTTCAATGTCGTTGAGAGACAAATTCGAAAGTCCGCTTCATTGAATGCATAATCTCTTTCGTCTTGTCTTTTGACCATGATATTCTTGAGAAAAGTGTAGTCCCATTTAGGCGAAAGATCAATATGTTTAATGACAAGGATTCCTTTAGTCTTGAACACTTCATTTTGAGACTTCGAACTTGGCGACACGTAGTAGATTAAATCGGCGTTCCGGCCAATGGTGAATCCATACATTGCATCACGGTCATAGAATTCCACATTGTTAGAAAACATGTGGGTAGCCTTTTCCTCGATGGCTATGCGGTTTGAGTATATGGTCAGGGAGCGGAAGTGTCGAGATGTAGCATATTTCCTTGAATCATCATTTGCCGTGTAGAAGAAATTCCAAATCTCTGTTGAAGAAATAGCGAAATGGAATCTTAGGCTCATCTGGTTCACAATTGTTGGTAGAGGTTTAGACCGATCGATTGTAATATGGAGGGTTATCCCGTTTGGTGAAGTCGATGTTTGCTACAGGTTGAGCCAATCCATGTTATTAGACATAGCTCGAGCAATGTTTTCAAGGTGATATTCGACCTCAATGGCACTTTCCGAGCTATCTTTTAACAGTTGAAAACTTCATTCTTAATTCGCCTCAATTCAAATTTAGTCATCTTCTTTACTCGAATTTGTCTTGCAAGATCTTAGCATGCTCGATGTATTACCGCTCACGGATCTTGACCTTCATTTGGATAGGGTGGAATTAACAAGTGTGAAAACCATTCAAATTCCTCGTGTTATCTTCATCTAGCCATGATACGACGTCGATGGTAGGCGCCTTCTTCTTCTTTTTCTTAGGCCGAGATGAAGATTACGGTTTCTTAACTTGTTTGGGAGAGGTGGGTTGTTGTAAGGGCTCACGGACTTCCTCATCGCTACCACCCGTATACTCAAAATGATCACCGGTTTTCGAGTGCAGGGTGGTAATTGAAGAATCTGAGGTTTATCGCCAGGAAGAACGAGGAGGAGACCTTTGTTGTCTTTGAGTCCATTTGGGTGGAAGTTGCATTGAAGATGATTCACCGAGACTTCTTGACGTTTATGATCGTCATTCTTATCTTGATCCTTATCTTCATCGTCGCGTGGGCGCTTTGGCCTTTCCGCTTCTTCCGGCATGCTTGATTTGAGTTGATATTCGGCAATGCTTCAAGCAATTTACCTTCGTGAGGCAAGTGTTGCGGATCGTTTGGACATTTGAGCTACTAGCGGTCAACTAACTCGACATCGAGAATATTATGGGATCAACCGGATTGATGTTCACGTGTATCGGTGTTGATTTCATAGTTTGCTTGGCTGTGAAGTAGATTCGGATAGAGTTGTTTGGTGAACAACTCCTTTGTAACTTTCGGAACAATGTCAAGGAGGTAATTGTGAGTGTAACCTTTGATCATTTCGTCCATTTTCCCTTGAAGATCATCTTTCATGAGCTTACGGACATACTCCTTTCAACTTTCATCTCGTCATTCTCGTCATGAAGGTATGTATTTGATCGACATAGAAATTCATTTTCTGTAGAGCATGTCTTTCTTTCGACTTGTTTGACAAAGATTTACAATTATTTTATGAGTATGAGAAATCCAAGATCGAGTTTGCTTCTTCACCGATTTGGATGTTGATTTGGTTGATCTTTTAGATGGTGGTGGTGAAGAATGAGATGATGAATCGATGATAAGGAGACATGAGGAGGCTCGAGTCCTTTGGAGGTGCAGTATCCTCCTTGGAGCAGATTGGACCGTTGAGAAGATAATCATCATAATTCTCTTCGTTATCTTGTCCGGTTAGCTTTTACTTCCGTCGAGCACGGGCTTCTTCATCGGTCTTTTCTTTCTCGGACTTATCCTTTTCGGTTCCTCAATGTTATAATCGGAGAGTCCTCCACAAGCTTTTCTTTGTTGGACAAGAGTGGTGGCACGGTTCCCTTATCGGGTCGATTAACGCATTAGGATCGGTGAAGAGTGGACACCACCACTCGACCCTCCGGTCACGCATTTGATCTTGTTCAAATTCTTTAGCTTTTGTAGGTGTCTAACGATTTTAAACTTCTTCCATAGGATGTATCCAGTTGCTCTTCATCGAGCTTAAGCTTTCATCATAAGGTACAAGTCTTGAGTCTTCCTTTCCTTGAATATTTGGAGGGTGGGAGGTTTGACTCTTGAAGGAGGTGCGTCGGTTGCGATTCGAGTAGAAGACCTCTTCGTCGATTGTGTATCTTCGAGATTTCGTCCACTAGCTTTCTTTGTGGTTCAAGCTTTGGAATGGGAATAGGACCGGCTTCCTTAGAAGGAGCAGTCTTTTTACGAGGAGGATTCCTCTTGGGAAACTTCCTCGACTCTCGATCTTATAGCACTTCTGACCGCCTCTTACGGTTCTTCGTGTAGGTGTTCGAAGACTTTCATCGAGATGACCAACTTTTCCTTCTTTACCGCTACGGATACCTTTTGTATGTGTAGAGCTTTTGATTTCGTCAGACGGAAGGTGATCGGGTAACACAACACCTGTTTCTTTGTTGATGATTCCTTAATTTCGACAATTAAAATAGGCTCGATCAACATGTCGTGATTGTCGGGGTCATTGAGCCTTTTGGGAATATCGGGATGAAGTCAAGTGCTCTGGATCAACAATTTAGTGTATCGACATAGGAATCTTTGAGCCAAGCTTTTTGAGAAATGACATCATGTCATCCCATATCGAGCTTCAAGCTCAATGTGCTTCATGTTGATTAATGACCAAAAATTTGCGATTCTATGAGCTTTGGATGCTCATAGCCGCTATCACGACCGAGCAGTTTTGGTAATGATGATGTAGAGAGTTCTCCACGGTTGAGGAATGTTCTTAAGCTCCACATGAGAATGCTTAGTGATGATTCTGAAGCTTCATCATAGCCAATATTGATCAAGAATTGCAAATGTCTCTTGACGGTGTGGCATAAGTCGGTTGGCTCGATGTCGGGGATGAGAAGAACAGCCCGTAAGTCCGCATGTGTGATGGTGACTGTTTGTGATTGAGCATCAACATCACCGCACTTTGACCTTTGATCCTCTGCATTGAATTCGAGGCTGTTGCATGTAGATCTGCATCTGTAGCGAATGTGAGAGCATGTTTTGGTAGGGATGATTCTTGAGAATGTCCATAGCAATCAAGCAGAAGATTACGGCGGTGAGGGTTTCAAAGTCAACCACGAGGTTGTTCTTTCCAATCTTCCTTGGATAGCCATTAGGGAAGATATCGATGGTGTGAGAACATCTGGTGCATCCACATTCATTTGGTGCCATATCTTGATCTCGAAATAACATTAGCCAAAAGAACCAACATATCGAAAGACATTATGTTAGTCAGCGAAGGTTTTATTGTCTAATTATTGAATGTACAATGTTAATGATTATTACGAGTCCAAAGTCACTTGTTTGTTCAATAGTCCAATGGCGTCATGATAAGTTTCGTGAGTTAGTTAACTTTAAGTTTTAAAGTTTATGTTATCACTTATTTAACACAACATATTAAGCGTTTAAGTTTGTTAGTGACATTATTGGTTTCGTGACGTTATGATTTGTTTATTTACAAGTTTGCAGCGTAACAATTCATAATTAAGGTCAATCAAGGCTTAGGCGTAAAGTGGAAAAGTTGTCGCGTAAGCAGAGTGTTATAATGCGTGAGACTAAAGCTTATGCGTGGGATCACGACTTACGCGTAAGAAATATTACGCGAGGAACAGGGGACCTTATCGTGGAGCTTCGGCGTGGCGTATTAAAACCTTATGCGTAAGGCTTACTCGTAAGAGTAGGCCTTATGCGTAGAAGTCATTGTTCGCATATCCTTCACAGGATACGCGTAGTTCCATTGTAGAACCTTATGCGTGGACGCTACGCGTAAGATTACTCTTACGCATAACATGCTACGCGTAAGGTGATCCTTATGCGTAGTTTGCTTAGAACCTTGATTACGAATTCTCACTTGTAACGGACACGAAATAAATTCATCATATCATCAATATTAACCCATACATTCATCTCATAACAGATCATGGCATGAAAACATGTTAAGCAGTTTAAGCGTAGAAAACCTTACGCGTAAGACTAAAACCCTAATAGTTTAAGAATTACGCATATGAATTTTAGCCATAGGATTAGCATCAAAGTTTTTCTGGTAAGTCTAAGATGTCTATTGAGTTGTCTTAGCCAAGTTTTAACATCAAATGTGTCAAGAATCAAAAGTACCCAAACAGTATGAACATAAACCCTAATTTCCATTTTATGAATCATTAGTGTTTCTGGGTGTATTCTGGGCCTAGATATGATTAATTCAACTTGACTACAACCTTCTACAACAATCTTTTTCACCAAAAACGTTCTCATTTGAAAATACCCAAATCAACGCATAAACCCTAATTTCAAAAGTCATTCAATTCGTGTTTCTGGGTGCGTTTTGATGATAGAAATTGTTATAGTATGATTAATTAAACGTTTGACATAATCACATTAACCAAAAAACACGAATGAGTGATTTGTGTTCATAGCTTACGCCGTAGAACACTAATCACACTCAATCTCATCTTTTGACCGTTGGATTTGGTGAAAATCAAAACCCTTGTTTAAAAACATGTAAAGATTATTAAACCACTTACAAAATGATGATCCAATACACGAAAATGAAGATCGATTTTTGAGCGTAGGATGATTTGGGTGATGATAATAAATGTGAAGTGAAAGTTAGGTGAAAGGGAGTTTTATTAAAAAAGAGTTTGAGCTTTTGGCAGTTTTAGTCCCTCCACCTTTTCCTTTTTCATCCAAAGCCATTTAACTTCCATTTTGGTTACCAAACAAAAGATTTTAAGAAAGAAACATGACGACACTCCCCCTCGAGTTAAGAAATAATGAATGGTTATAAATTTTAGTCCGAGGAGTGTCAGAAACCAGAAATGTGACCACCAATATTAAAGAATCAACCGGGATAGGATAACATGTAAGTACACGGGTGTTATGAAACAGTTAAGTATTTATTTTCTCCCCCTCAACACTTGATCGGAAAACTACTGAATTTTGAAAGATTAGAGTGATGACGGAAGAAAGGTACTTGACATGTTGAAAGAAAAAAAATAGAAGAATATTTTTGTTGTTTTATCAGGTTTTATATTTTTGTATTTTGTTTTGAAAATATTTACAAAAGAGATTTTGGTGTTTGTGGGTTTTAAGGCTGTTTTAAGAGGTCATCCAATTCTCTTGAGTCAAACACCGCATACCAATCCGGTGGACCAACTCATTAAACCTAGCGGGAGGCAAGGCTTTGGTGAGTAGGTGCACAATGTGTATTCTGTACCAGTATAATTCAACCGCACGTGGTCCTTGATGAAATGATAGCGTGATCGATGTGCTTTGATTTGAATCTCGAATCGAGTTGCACGAGATCGCAATGGCACTCCGATTGTCGCAAGACATCGATTCATCAAACACGTAACCATAGTCTTTGAGTTGTGTTCTCATCCGATGACTTGAGCACAACACGCCGACATGGCTACATATTCTCGCTTCGGTTGATGAGCGATGTACAATCCTCGCTTCTTCGATTGCCGGGACACCGGTTTATCACCAAGAAATTGTAGTGCTCTCAAGTACTTTTACGTGAATCTAAGCATCCTGCGTGGTCGGCGTCAAAAGCGATAAGTTCAAAACCGAATCCTTTGGATACGGATCCCAGTTAATGGTTCCCTTGATGTATCGGAGATTCTTTTAGCCTCGAGAGAGGTGGGTTTCATTGGTCTTGACTAATAACGGAGCATAGATAAGCGGCAAAGACAATATCAGTCTGCTATTGTTAGATACATGAGAGACCCAATAATACTTGGTATTTAGTAGGGTCTACTAATTTCTCATGTAAATCGCGTCTAGCTTCTTGGTATGAGTCATTGGTGTGGCATAAGTGTCACGAGTTTTCATTCCAAATTTGTTTAACAATTCAAGGGCATATTTGGGTGGCTCAAGAAAATACCACGGGTGATTGATGAACTTGCGGTCCTAGAAAGAACGTAAGTTCACCCATCATAGACATTTCAAAATTTTTCTTCATTTAGTTTTGCAAAAGCGATTGAGTACTTTTTATGTGTAGACCCAAAATGATGTCATCCATGTAAATTTGAACAATTAAGATATGTGCCCGTGATATTGTATAAAAGAGTATGGTCAACCGAACCTTTGGTGAAATTATTAGCAATGAGGAAAGATGATAGCTTATCGTACCATGCCCGAGGATCTTGTTTGAGACCATAAAGAGCTTTGTTCGGTTTGTAGACATGGTTCGGGAACTCGGGATCAATGAATCCTTACGGTTGGTCGACATAAACCGTTTTTTCGGTTGTCCGTTGAGAAAGCAGGTTTGACATCCATCTGAAAGACCGTTGATGAGTGTCTAAATACTCATCATTTTGTACAATATAAAGCGCAAAATCATCCGAAAACACTCAAAATGCTTCAAAATGATGAAAATATCACAAATCGGTGTTTTATGTGTTTTAAATGCAAAAATATCAAAATCGATGAAAACGTATCAAATTTGCAAAATGGCGCTTTAGTCCCCAAGTTTCAAAATTGTCAAAATCGGTCCTAGTATATCTAAATAAAGAAAAATATCATTCAAGGTCCTGAAATATTTTAAATTGTCAAAAACAGTCCTTGAATGAATCTTTAGTCAAATGGCGGAAAAGGTCCTTCAACTTTGAAAAGTGGCAAAATGGTCCTTGAAATTGGAGAATGGCAAGTTTGGTCCTTATACTTTGTGAGATTGTCACTTTTGGTCCCTTGAAACCTCTTTGCTTAAATGGCACTCAGTCCTTGTGTTTTCGAATTTACATCATTGGTCCTTGTTATTTAAGCCTATTTGACCTTAGACCTTGTCACAATCCAAATGAACCTCGCCATCCTTTTGACCCGCCACTTAAAACATTTTGACCCCTTGCTTATTAATATCTACCAGTCAACCTTGGTCAAACAAATACCCACTTGGCGCCATTTAGTCTTCCCCTCCAATTGCTCATCTCGCAACTCTCCACACAACCATCCCCTCCTCACTCTTTCCACACCTTTGTCTCCTCCACCTCCACACAACTACAAAAATCATTAAATGCATCAACCCTCATCTCACTCAACCCCCACCTGTTAAAATCCACTTTGGCGCTAAATGATCAAATGGCCAATATCAACTTAAAGCATCCAACTACCAAATTTATTGGTGGGAAAGGTTCGGTGGACAAGTGGAAACATCTTGGAGCTATAAAAAGAAAGAGAAGGAAGATAGAGTAGTTAGTTTTTAAGTTTTTCTTAATGTCGTTTTTTAATCAATGTTTTATTTAAGTTCAAATGTTGTAATTTAAGCTTTTATGTATCACACTCAAAGTAACTCTTAATTGTAAGGTGTTTTGAAGTTCCAATCCTAGTTTTATATAAATTTCAAGTTTGTGGTTAGCTGTTGAAATTTTTCGCTTTTAAATTACATTGTCCAAGTTTTCAATAGCTTATTTTAAGCTTTAATAAGTTTGTTTAAGCCTTTATAAGCTTTTGATAAGCTTGTAATTCATTTTCAAGTAAATTCCATGGCTGGTCAACTAAAGTCAACTGTGATGCAAAATGGGGCTTGGTAATGGAAAATGGGAGATGCAGTGGTGAATTTGGGTTAGATTAGATTAGCATAGAGTAGGATTGGGTTTGGTTTAGCCTGCAATAGCAGTGGACTCATGTGAGTAAGATTTTCCACTTTTCATTTTTAAGCCATTTTTGTATTTCTTGCTTATACGTAATCGTGGTCATCATTAGTATAAACTTGCTTAAATAGTTGTAATTAGGTTATTGTAAATTAGTTTGATCAAGTATCTCATGCAGTTCGAGTGTTTTTGTCAAGATAAATTTGCATAGCAGTAGATATAAGGGTGTTTGGTTTTGCTGCACTATCTGTCTTAGAGGCCTAGTCAGTGGTATACTCTTGTTGCCTTTAGTTTGTTTAGGTTAAATTAACTAGTATCTGTCAATAACATGTGTCTTTGAAGCTCCAAAGTCAAAATTACACTTAAATCAGTCTCACTGCTCCACTGTTGAGATTTTGGAATTGCAACTTCTTGATTTGTGTTTAGAAGTCAATAACATAGCTTGCATTAGTGTTATCATATCATATTACTTCAACATCAGTCCTTAAATCATGATCAAACTTCATTAAAGTCAAGCATCTATTTCTTCATCAAAAGTCGACATTTGCAAAACTAGTTTTTAGCTCAACTAGAAGGAATTTTCTTGGACTCATCTTTGGACCAATTTCAGTGATTCTTGTTGTTTTAAAATATTCCCTGGTCTATTTTCTCATGTCCATTTTAGTATATTTTGCAATTTTTCTATAAGCTCAAAAGGGCTTGTGATATGGTGTCAAATCCACAATGCGAGAACCTTTGACCCATTGTGGTTTATCTTGGTTTTGCTGAGACCTTGCACAGGCTCACTTGAGCTCCTCTAGGTCTCGATTCTTGGTTTACACATTCGGCCAGGTCTTGTTCAAGTTCTAGTTGTTGTTCGAAGTCTTAGCTTATTTGGTGGCTTATATTCTAGCTCAGTAGACCACCAAAAATCTGTTTTGACTTTAGTCTTATCAACCAAATCATAGCAACTTGCAAATCGAGGTCATGGCTTGTTGTTTCTAGTTGTATTAGAGTAGTTTTAGCATATTTGAGTTCTGTTTTGGTTTGGTGCTTCTTGGTTTCCATTTGCTTCTTCAAAGTGCTTATTTATAAGCACTTTGTTCATCGATTCAATATCTTGCACACAACCCATGTTTTTCCAATTTTCTTAGATTCCTAGTATTATTTTAGACTTTTCCTGAAATTTTCATATTTTTCCAAGCTTGTTTGCTATTTTCTTAATTTAAATTAGTTTTAGCACTTTTAATTAGCTTTAAATACAAATAATTAAGAAAAAGTTCAAAAAATAATTTTCATTTTTCTTAAGTTTAGATAAATATAAAAAGCCTAAAAAGTATTTTTCCATAATTTTCTTGGTTTAAAAAGTATTTTCTAGCATTTTAATTAGTTTTAAATAGTAATTAATTAGTAATAAATATATAAAAAGTCTAAAAAATATATTTTCAGTTTTAAAATTAGTTTTATCATATTTTAGATTTTTCTAAATTTTAATTTTATTTTTCTAGTCTTATTTCATATTTTCTTTTATTTTAGAGTATTATTAAATAGTTTAAAATAGTTTTTAATTAATAATAATTAATTAAATAGTTATAAAATAATTTTCCTTTTCTAATAATTTTCTTTTATATTTAGGATTGTAAAAATGTATTTTTCATATCCGTAGGTATTTTCCTTCTTTATTTTCACGTTTTATTTTGTACGTTTACGTAGTTTTTTTTAATTTAAACGTATGTTTTAGGTTTTAAACGTTCATCACTTTAAATATAGTGATAGCGTTTATTTAATATATTTTATCTTTTAAATTTTCTTAATTTGTATTTAAGTCGCTTTAATTTATAACCTTTATCAGTAGTGTAATATTCCTGATCAAAACCTTTACAGATCACTATCCTTAGTGATCATTCTATCGTCGATCAAGTGTTTACACCATTGAGTCTCCGTGGGACTTAACGACCGAATTCACTATATTCTCCGGACTTCATTGTATTTGTGCTCGAACTGTTTTAAGCTTTATTACGGTGGTCATTCACAAGTGGCGGTTTGTGTGATTAGACTTGTTGTTTCAAAGACGGATCAACCGTCATATTCATATGAGCCATGACGCGAGAAATATCCGAACGACCTCAAGACGAGCAACCGGAGCAAAAGATTCTTCAAAGTCTATTCCTCTTCCCGACGATAACCCTTAGTAACTAGGCGTGACTTGTTTGGATTACGTTCCCTTGACATCAATTTGTTTTCCAAATCCATTTGAGACCAATGACGTAGACCCCATTGGTCGTTCAACCGATTCTCATACTTCAAGGCGTTTGAATTGGCTGAGTTCTTCTTGCATGGATTCAATCCGGTTGTCTTTTGTCATTGCGTCTTTAATGTTTTAGGCTCAGTTAGCGGGCGGTGAGTGCATAAATGCAATGTTCACCATCCGTGTGGAGACGTTGTCTCGTAACGGCCGGTTGATTCGGGTTGCCAATAATATTTGCCGAGGATGGTCTTTTGTCCATCGATGTGTAGAGGTTGATGTTGGTATACATTGTGCGGATTCCGAGGATTCAAATGGTTTGTTGATGATTTCGCGACATCAGTGCGGCGATGTCATTAGCAAACGGGTTAAAACGCATTTGGATCAAAATCCGCAGTGGGGTACTTCATTAAGAATATCATCATTTGGTTCATCATTGTTGGAAGCGGTTTGTTCAAGCTGTTGTGGTGGAGTCATCGGTGGTGCTTCTTCATGATGGTTGTTGTAGCAGTGTATCGGATATAAGAGTATTATCGGGTTGAGCAATGAAGCAATGGATACACCTTGAGCACGTTCATAAATATCGCCATTGAACAACGAAGCAAATAACCTTTCCATTTGTTGACGAGTGGTGGGGGCTTTGTTCGGTGATGATGGGGTTGAGAAAGTTTAAGCGGTTGTGACATCGTAAGTTCATCAAAATGAGCATGAATCATTTCCATAACTTTGTTTTGTACGACGATTCGGATCCGGTAACCTTTAGAATTCTCAATAACCAATAAAGACTCAATGTCGACTTTGGCTTTGAGCTTTCCAAAATCATCACGATCATTATTCGGATAGCAAAGGAGCCAAATACATGAAAGTGTTTGAGATTCGGTTTATGGTTGTGGAAAAGCTCAAGCGGTGTTTTGTTGTGGCGTTTAGTGATCATAGAACGATTTTGAGTATAGCATCGAGATACATCTTACGCCCATAAGTGTCGTGAAGTTTAGCATTGATTAACATTGTTCTTGCGCTTCCACTAACGTTCGGTTTCGTCTTTCAACAAATCCGTTTTGTTACGGTGTACGTGCAATAGATGTCGATCTTTGAATTCCACTTTCTCATAAAATTCAAGAAGGGTTTGGTTAACAAATTCGGTTCCTTTGTCATTCTAATTTGGCGGACGGTGTTAGGAGTGAACTTGAATTTTCGTGAAAGGTGATGATCATTTGTGGAGCTTGGTCTTTGCTTGAAGAAAGTAGACCCAAGTCCATCGTGAATAGTCATCAACAATTACTAAGATGTAGCGTTTGCCATTGATCGTTTGCACGCGCGATCGGACGCACAAATCCATGTGAAGATGAAGCACATCTCGAGAGTCGTGTTCCACCTTTAAAGGAAAATGAGCACGAGTGCTTTTTCCTTGTTCACAAGGTGAGCAAAGGTAATCTTTAGAATAGAATCGTGGGAGACCTTCAACTAGTTTGTGTCGAGCAAGATTGGTTATAGTTTGAAAGTTTAAATGTGAGACAGACGGTGCCATAGCCGGATTTTGTTGATGTTGCCTTTGAAAGTAAGCGGATGGGAGATGAAGCGACCATGACTTGCATAGAGATAGTGTAAAGACATGAGTTCGCGAGCCGGACATAAGATCGTTTCCTTGTAGATCACGAATGAAACAAGATTTCTCCCCAAAGCAACCTCCAAATCTCCATCAGGCCGACCTCTGAAAGCAGTTGTGACCGAGGCCTTCCACATAATAAACCACGCTAATTTCGATGTTCCTATTGATATAGTCTCCGTAGCCCATGATAGCTGCGAAGTGATCATTCCCGAATCGGCAGTGCCAATGAACTTTGGAATAAAGTTTGATATGAGTTTAAGGTTGCATGTCATGTGTGGGAACATCCGCTATCAACAATCAGAGAATGATCATATCACTGCATTACACAGACGACACAGATGGAATAGAAGTAGATGTGGAACCCGAAATGTTAGAGGGTTCTGAGCGATTATAGTAGACATACACATTAATAACTTTAGGCATCCATTTAAATCCTAGTGTGTTATATATCCATTTCGCCATCTATAACTACTATTTGCTTTAGTCTTAATGAATGCACTAGGTGGTACTACATACTTTGAGGTGGCTGAGCTACGAGGGGAAAGAATGCGTTTCTTAGAATCTAAAGAGGCGGTCTACCAAGCACGGACTTAGAAAGATTAGTGGGCCTAAAGGTATTCGATTCTTAGGATTCCGTAAGCGAGATGATAGCTTTAGCAACACATTTGTCATGACAATCGAATTCATACTTTTACTACAAATAACACAAGGTGCATCGATGAATATCAAAAGTGCTTAAGGTTTAGCATTCGTTACATCACTATTTCTATTACATTTGCCGGACCTTAATATCTATAGTGGAAGCAACGTGAGTCTTATTCATAGTCCTAGGGTGTTCTTCACTTTAGCATTCCTTATTGATCTTTTCTTAGGTCGCAACTTCTGTTCTTCGATGTAGTGCTCTAGGTTGTGAAGTGCGGACGTTTGGAAAGATGCAACTATTCTGTTTGAGAGAAGGAAGCGTTAGCAACTTGTGATTTGGCGGTAGGGATTCTATGTTCACGATTACTAAGTGTTCTTGGTGCTATTCTCTTAATCACGGTGGCGGAAGTAGTTCATACTTTCCTAACATTTCTCTTAACTTAAAGATAGTGTGAATCAAGTCTTGATTTTCGAGCGAATATTACCGATAAAATTCATTACTTTCTAGTGTGTGCAAGCTAGTGATCAAGTTAGTGTGATGCTTCATGACGAGTCCTATTGAGTAAATCAAATATGATACCATATTCATGTTTGACTTTTACAAGTTCTTGTTCATATTTTGAGATTTGACTTTTCAAAGACACGTTTTGATCATCCGGTTGCTCGATTTTGGATTAAAATTGTTTGATTGCAAGCGGTGGATTTTGGTTTGCAAAGCAAGTTCACGATTTTGACAATCTTTTGACACCATTGAAGACGACGTTTTGCATTTGAAAGCATGTAAGAGGCGTTCGTTTCGACTTTTAAAGACTCGATCTGAAGCGCATTATCGATATTCTCAGCGGTTACCACGAGTCAATGATGTCGTAGAGATATAATCGGATGCATATGACACGAAATTCAATAACACAACATTATGGATATCGGCACAAATAACATCATTCAAGAGTCGATCAACATCTTTTCTCAACATTTTCTTTTTACGTTTAGTATTAGAAATAGATGTTTTGTTTTCTCAACGACCTTCATCACTCAAGTTCCTTATGAAAGTCCATTCCCAAGACAATGCACAATTTTTCAAAATTTTAACATTTGGTAAAAGATTTTTCTAAAAATGTCTCTTTGTTCTCGCGCCGAGGCGATTGAAAATGTTGAACTTTTATTTGAATGATATTCTATCTCATGTTGTAAAGTTTTGAGGTCGACCATGAAAATGTCAAAATATCTAAGAATTTTGCGATTTTCGTGTTTTGAGTTTACTTCACGGATGGAAGGTAAAGGACCATAAATTTGTGCATAATCGGTTGGGGATTAACATTAGAAGACTCGAGACGTTTTTATGATAACCCTTGGTGTGTTAGAAGAATCCGTTGGTGTGATTGAAAGTGACCGGTTTTGAATAATTAAAGGTTTGTTGTAAACAACGGTTTCTAATTTTGATCGACTCGTCTTACGCATCTAATTCCTCTTGACGATGATATTCAACAACACTCATGCGAATTATCAATTTTATATTACGCACTGGAAACTTCACGATTTGGTTTGAATGCTTTGGTTGAAAGCTTAGGTTTGTAATCGACAAGATTCGGTCCATATCCATTTGGATTGGGTTTTAAAGTAAACTTTTCAATGGCGATTCTTGACTCACCATGTTTGTAAACAACAGTTTTAAACTCTTTAAGTTTGCGTTGCAAGCAGATAATTTCTTCAAGATGATCATCTATTCGTTTCGTTGAATGCTTTTGTATGCAGAGCGCTGCTGACAAGTTAACTACTCGCCTTAGCTTTTGATTTTCCAAGGTGAGAGCGTTAATTTGCTTTTATGTTCATGTTTGATTGTTCTATTTCGACAACAAAGCATTCTTGAGCTGCTAGATCACGATCTGTCTCTAAATATTTTCGTTTGATGAGATTTAGCAAAGCGGCTTCAAAACCTTTTCACGGTTTTCTTGAGTTTTGAAAAGTTGAGTTGCATTTTAAACATTCAAAATCCTTGGTTAACATGCATTTTACTTTTTAAGTCTGATTTAATGCACAACATTCTTCAATTTGGGATTCTTTGGTCTTTAAGTAAAGAGCAAGATCGGATGAGGCAAAAGTTCGGCGTGTTCTACATGAGTCACAACATGATCATTACTTAGATCCTCAAGTATAACCACGGAGTCAATTTTATTATCAATGGAAACCATAAGGTCATCTTGATCGTCAAATGTAACTACGGGTCTAATTGAAAATCGTCGGAATGAGATGTGGATGACTCATTTTGAACATTCGAGCCTTGCCGGATTCGAGATGTTGGCGGAGATATTAGATCGAGATAAATATGGTTTTGGTTCGTACGAGACAAGCCATCGATGTCATACTGCTGGGCTGTATCACTCATGTGTAACTCATGCATATTAGCCATCAACATAATTGTTGCATTGGCTGCTGAGTCCTCCATATCATCATCTCGAGTGCATACGCCATAAAACTCGTTCTTTGTGCGTGAGAGTTCCACCGACTTCATCCTTAAGAGCCAAAAGAAGAGCTCTTTGAAATAAGCAACGCCCTTAGTCCTCGGCTTTGGGCATGCATTAGCCAGTGTCCATTCTCATTGCGGTTGTAGCATCGAAGACCATTCAACCCATTACGAGCATTTCCTGTTCCACGTGAGCTCATTGTTATTCTACCACAGCATTAAACCGCCGACTACCGCCCATCGACGACCATAACAACGATTACGAACTTCAACTCGTCCATTGTTCAATGACTTGATTCCGTGTGTTAGATGAGGAGCGAATCGATTGTTGGATTTATTGGTATAACGGCTAAAAGCATTAGCAATCATAACAAATCCTTGTTGCAATGCTTGAACGGATCGATTCCTCATTAGCTTCACCGACAAGTGCTTGAGAATTGTTGTTGTTGTATGGAACCAATTGATTATGTTGAGATTGTTGTGATTGATCATTTGGTGTGATAGTGGCGGTTGGTTGAGTTCTTTGGTTGAGGAGGATAAGCTGTTTTGAGCATATAAGGCAAGTTGTTGATTTTCCGGGTTGTCGTTGAAGCAATTTGAGCACGGAGAATCCTTTCCTATCAACTTCCTTTTCATGAGGCTTCAAGTAGTCATACAACAATCCGTATGTTGAATGATGCATGTTCTTCGCAGCGGAGAAAAATGACATACTTCTCCCATTCGGGACCAAGACTACTCGGGAACTTAGTATTAGCGCAATTCTTGGCATGATGATGTTGTGTTTATCCAAATCATTTATGATGTCGAGAATCGATGATGATAAGACTCTAGTGTCTCTCAGGTTCAATCAAGAAGTGTTCATAAGCCAAGTAAATTTTAGATTACATATCCTCCCGATTGAGTGCGAGATCCTTCCATAAGTAGATGAATGTGTTCCCCATCTTACGGATTAGAGTGCCGCACAAGTAGCAATGTTTGATTGTTCATCTCTTGGTGGATTAGCATTTGCATCTCCGGGTACAATGACGGTGGGCATCTGAAATGGACCTTCCAAGATAACCTTCTTTAAGAACTTTCCATGTGGCTTCTTGGATCACAAAACCTAAAGAACCTAATTACCCATTGATCGTAGTTTCACGGAGTGAGCATTGGAGGTCTATCAGTGATCCGACCTCATGAATTAATTGTTGGTCGCTTAAAGCTTCACACATCTTTGCAAACCAAGTGGGTTCCTTCATAGTGTTCCTTGATGGATGTTGATTGAATTCATTTGTGAAGGGTTGAACTTGAAGACTTGGTGGTGTTTGAACCATTTGTGGTGGAGGAATTGCTCCAAGTTGTGGAGTATGTTGTTGATTAAATTGTTGTTGATAAATTGCTTGTTGTTGATTCCGTTGTTGATGTTGTGGACTTAGTTGTTGTTGTCTTTGAGAATAAGTGTAAGGGAAATAGTTAGAGTATGGTGGTTGTGACATGTTGAAAACTTGTGTTGGTAAAAATGGATCTTTGTAGTCGAATGAACCTTTGTTGATGAAGTATCCTTAGGCTTAGAAATCACAATAAACCAAGTAGCACTTATCGTAAAACACCAAAGTTACGCGTAACAATCAAGAGTTCGCGTAGATTTAGCTTCTGCGTAAGTAGGAAAAGACACTAAAGTTATGCGTAGACATAAAGTTAGGCGTAGAAACTTAGGCGTGGGATTACCTTATCGTAAGACTAGGCTTCAGCGTAAGATGAATCTTATGCGTGGGATTTCTCTGGCGTAAGCTTTATGCTTATGCGTGGTTTAGGGTTTATCCCAAGTGATCTTTTACACTATCAAAGTGCAAAGATATCCAAAGTCGACGTATTTTCGGGCTTATCAAGCAAGAAAACAGGAGTAAACCTGGCCGAAGATCGAACCACGGATAAAGTTACGTGTAGAACTAGGGTTTTGATACGCGTAGCTTTACTCATAAAATGATTTTGCCCAAAGTTGTTTCTAAACCAGATTTTTGTTATGGAATAGCTTTAATATCACCAAAATAACACAAAAGTGTAAAACTTGATGAATCAAAACGGCTAAACAGGTTATGCGTAGAACGATACCCACGAACATAAACAAGCTTAAAAACTATGATCCAAGCATAAAGTTTGAAACTTTTTGCCAAAAACAGTTATTTTAACACCTTAAAACATTGAAAGTACAAGAATCTTGGATTAAAAAGTGTAAAAATGTGTTTTTAAGCGAACCAAAGTTTGAACCACGTTCTGCGTAAGGCGAAAACAAAAACTTCAAAAGCGAAAGTGTTAACCCAACTATTTGGCTCGATACCA
>CM040246.1:107340968-107540968 GCA_022545495.1 Chrysanthemum lavandulifolium
ATGATAAGCAAGACTTTGACTTTTACTTAGCAAGACTTTGACTTCTTGCAAGATTTTATCTTTCTCATAAGATTTTGTTAATCTTCAAGACTTTAACTCTTCAAGATCAGAACATTCTCGTATCCCAACAATCCTCCCTAACTTGAATTCTACTTATTTGATTTCAAGTTCCTTTGTAGATTTAGCTTTAACATCTGTGTCTTCAAAGAGGATTTGTGACTTTATCTTCGATTTTATCTTTGTAGTTTCTCCGCTTATATCATCATCAAAATAGTCTTAATTTGTATAATTCTTTTCAAGATCAAACAAAGAATCTTATTTCTTTTCTCGCAACATTCAAGAAGCTCCATCTTTTCAAAGAACAAAAGACAATGTGTACATTTTATTCGCTTAAGTTTCACTATTCTCATCACTTCTGTGTGTAAACTCCGTGAAAAGTGCATCATTGAAAATTTAATGGATTTGAGTTCTCTTTACCAAAGCCATTAACTCGAGTAGCCAAATGTTTTGATGTGTAAGATCATGGTACATCGATAACCATATGATTTTAGCAAATCATCGGCTATCAATGATTTGAGTTATCTTTACCAAAAGTCGCATCTTTTGAACTAGTTAGTTCTTTCATCATGGTGAACTAATTACCATATATTGATTTTTCCACGCCTTTACCATGCTTCATTTTCTTGTGGGCTAGCCAACTCTTCACATTATCGATATGGTGAGTTGATTATCATCCAACTTATTAGCAAGTTGTCAACTAAAAACTAATTTGAAATATCTTTACCGAGCCATTTGCTCATGGATTAGCCAATCTTTTGTAACCATGGTGGATTGATAACCTATTGATGTTACCATCTTAAAAACATTTATTTATTTTAACCTTTGTTTCAAAACATTTATTACTTAACAAAAGTTTTTCAAAATCAAGAATCGGTTTAAAATCGCAAGCAAGATTTTGAATAAAGCATCGTTTGATCAACAAGATTTTGAATAAAGTATCGATATATCAAAATTTAATCAATTAAGATTCATACCGCTTATTCATCATCATCGAATTGTAGTCCATCCGATAAATGTTTTAATGACCGTATATGCTATTTCATTATCTTCTTCTACTTCCATTCCATGCTCCAAGATCCTCCTCATAAGTTTCGTGTAAGAGGATATCTTCTATCGCCCAACATGTGAATCATAATTCTATCTTCTAGCTCTAGAACATGTACTCAGATTCTTCAAAGAATCTCCACTAACAATCTCCCAATTCTCTTGATTCTTCCAAATTTCAAGAGTTGCTTTGTTCTTCGCTTCCCATACAGCCAGAGATCTCCAAGCAATACTAAACCAACTCATTCGATGGATTTTGTTCAAAGTAATCTCGCACCACATGATATAAATAAAATAAATCCACTCTATCTATGATGTGCAATAAATCCCATAGCCTATTGAACACTCGAAACTTTCATCACTCTATGAAACATCGATAACTTCCATCTTTGATTCTACAACTTCAAAAGCAATAATTTGAGATCCGCTCATTTTCAACTCAAGATCATCAGAGAATACTCAAAATCCACTATTCTTAAGTAATTCTTTAGTTCATCATTAGTATCGATCGTAACTCAACTTTCTTTCTTTGATGACTCAGATATCTTCAACTTCGCTTTTCTTTTTCTTTTAAGCTCCTTTTCTATCTTTTTCTTTCCAAGCAAAGATCATCTTTATAATCTTTGATGCTTTCAACACTTTTCTTATAAGCTTCCTAACAAAGATCATATAATTCTTTCATCTCAAAATAATTAAACCTCTCTAATCCTTTATACCCTTGACTTTTTAAATAAGCCATCATTGCATTTTGTCTTTAGCTCGATTTGGTCTTCTTGGCATAAAAGAAACAGAATAGGTGACTCTAATGGTTCATCACCAAAGATTCAATTCTCTTAAAATTTCTTAGTCGCTTCTATTCGAGCTTCTTCAATTTCCTTAGCTTCTTTATCTTTAGCATTTAATTCCTCTTGAAACTTTCTAGTCGCTTCTTCATTCATAGCAACTTGAGCGCTCTTATCTCGTCTAAAGTAGGTTTCTTTTTCTTCTTTGTTTCTATCAACTTGCCTTACCTTTATCTTTTGGATCAATATCGTTGATCGCCTTTTGGTTGTTCTTCTTCTTGCACTCGAATACTAACACCCTTGGTTGTGATAAACCTTGCAAAATTACAAAGAATGGTTTCATCATCACTTGCGATGTATGGGCTTGAGTGTATCGCCTTCCTTTTCGTGTATAACTCAAGGACCTTCTTCTTCATGTGGAATAGTTGAAGGACCAACTTCTCTTCAAAGTCTAATACCCTTGGAGTAATCAATTTTGTCTCAGAAGTTCCAGAAAAAAGATTTTGATCAAGCAGACTTTGATCATCGCAGCTTTGAACTTGAACATCAATAACTTGCTCCTCAAGACTTTGAATAACCTCGTTCTTCGCTTCTTGAACTTCATCCTTTCATGTTCTTCAATTGCCTTCGTGTTCATTCTCCTTAACCACATCTTCTTTCAAATTCTTTCTTCTAAATTCTCCCATTTTGAATGAATAATGTTTTGAACCTTTATGCTCAGCCTTCTTAAACCTCCTTCTTTTTAGATTTGACCCAAAGACGATGATGTTGAACCAAAGGCCGTATAAAATTCTTGAGTCTTCTAAACTTGAGCTTCAACTTTAACTGCTTAGCTTGAGCCTTTGAGTTTTCTTCAATTTGACTAACTCCCTTGTCGTAACATAATTATCTAATGTCAAACCTTCGTAGGGTATAGTATGTGAAGCATATCCTCGAATTGGTGAATGTTCCTCCGTTGAGAATCGTGAATGCATTTTTTAGGAGATAGAGAAGGTAAAATAGCAACATCATCTTGAACTTCAGCACTCATGGCAAGCAGTCTCAGATGCAAGACCTTCTTGAGATGCAAAGACTGAGAAGCAAGACTTCAAGTAGAGACTTGAGATGTAGCAAGACCTTCTCAAGCAAGACCTTCTCGATCTTCATCTTCTTCTAAGCATCGCCCGACAAATTTTGAACAACTTCCATCATAGAAGTAGTTAAAGGAGTATCCCTTCCAAAGGAATAAATCACTCTTCCTAGCCATGAAAGTGAAAATCTTGGCTTGTTGTACCACAAATGTAAAAGACTTGTAGGTTTAGGTACATCCGAAAGTTGTTTATTGAGGAATACTTGAACAAACCTTGGATACATCAACCATTTGGAACCATGAGTGATATGTGAAAGCATTCCATCTAGAATTAGCCTTGAAAATTGAAACACGATCAAGAGCTAATCCTACTATAGCGTATGCTATATTAGATCCAAATTTCTCCCATGATGTACTTTTAGCACTAATACAATGAAGCAACACATGCACTAAAACTTCCGGTGAGGACAAAATAAAGGTTTCTCAATGTTTGTTCGCTTAAGGACCCTTCATAACCAATGTGCCCAAAAGTATCCCAAATCGCTTGCTTATCAAACGAACAACCCTTCAACATCTTCAAACAATAAGTCTTCACGAATAGAGGCTTCAAAGAATCTTGACATTTTTCCCAAAGAACCATAGCATGAATATATTCTTCATCATTCTCCATATGAACCCTAGCGCTTCCCAAAATTGTTGAATCCAGGCTCAATAACATCCGGTTCTACTAATAAATAAGATAACTAATCAACATCCAAGAAGAAATCGATAATATCATGAAAGATTACATTCACTCCAGCCTTGTCTAAATTCGCCACCATGTTGTGTTTGACACAGATACGACTTTACATTGATGATTATATGATCACAAGAAGAAATAGAACGATAATATAGGTGAAAGTGAGAGAACTATGGAAAACATTAGAGATAGCAATATGAGAGGGAAATTGGAGAGTAGTTATTTATAGGTAGATTTAAAAATCACAACCATCAATAACAAAGTTACCGTTGGTAGAATTACCATTCAATATTACCGTTGAACAAGACGTTAATAAGACAAACAAGACTTTCCATGCAGGCAAGATTTCTACAAGATTTCCAAGCAAGATTCCATAAAATCCAAAAAGCATTACTTTTCCATTTTCCTTACAATAGCATATACAACAAACAAACATGAATATCCTCCTCAAGCAATGCATAGGACTACACTAACACCGAATAGTCCTCCTATTAAATGTAGCTCAAGAATTGATCATGCCAATACTCACCACCAAGTGAGTAAATCTAGAAACATCAAATCCTTTGGTGAGTAAATCACCACATTATCATCTATATGCTCATCGACAACATTAATGAGCCTATGCTCATAACAATCTCGATGAAATGGTGTCTAATCAATATGCTTGGTCTTGGAGTGATAAAATGGATTCTTCACAATGCAAATTGTACCTCATTATCAATGTTGATAGGAGTATTCTTAAAGTTGAACCCATAGTCCAAGAGTTGATTCTCGCATCCACAACACTTGGCCACAACAACTTGCAGCAGCCCACATATTCGCTCAGCTTGATGATGTTGTCTTAATTGATTTCTTTTACATCGCCATGAAACTAATCTTCTTCCAAGATATTGGCAACCACCGTGGTTGATCTTCTTCATAATTGTCACCGCATAATCACTATCCAAAAGCTTCCAAGTGAAAAGGTGAATCCTTGGATACCACAACCTCAACTTAGGTTGTTGTTTCAAATAACTAAAATTCTCTTCATCGCATTCATGAGAGACCTTGGGTGAGACTTGATATCTCGCACATAAACAAACAAAGAAACATGATATCGTGTCTTGATGCAAGAAGATACATAAGATGCCCAATCATTGATCTCAGATAACTGACTTCAATCGGTTGTCCATTTTCATCCTTGCCCAATGAGTTGATAGATTTAATAGGTGTAGTAACAAGCTTCATGTTATCAAAATTGAACTTAAGTATGTCGCTACATACTTGTCTTGACTTATAAAAATTCCTTCCTTTGACCGCTTAACTTGAAGTCCCAAAAGAAAGTTAACTCACCCATTGAACTCATTTGAAATTCATTCTGACGCCTTCTCAAACTCCCCGACCATAGACTATTTGGTAGCTCCAAAGATGATATCATCTACATACACTTGAACTAGCATGATATCCTTCTTATCTCTTGATAAACAAGGTCTTATCTATAGCTCCTCCCATAACCATGTTGCAATAAAAAGGTGAGAGCCTCTCATACCAAGCTCTAGTGCCCGATGTAAGCCATACAGAGCTTTGAAAACTTTGTAGACTTTGTTTGATGTTTAGGATCTTCAAAACCGTGGAGGTTGTTTGACATGTACTTCCTCCGTAATCTTGCCATATAAAAAGGCACTTTGACATCCATTTGATAAACCCGAATCGCATATAAGATGCAAAAGCAAGAAAGATTCAATTGCTTCAATCCTTGCTACATGAGCAAACACTTCATCATAATTAACTCCTTCTTCTTGTTTGTAGCCTTGTGCAACTAACCTTGCTTTGTTCTTGATGACATTCCTTATTTCATCTCTCGACTCAACACCCATCTTGTACCAATGACCTTCTTACCATCAAGAAGATCACATAATACCCAAACTTCTTGAAGTCCGAATTGTAGCATTTCTTCTTGCATAGCTTTCACCCAACTTTCTTTAGTCAATGCTGAGCAATATTCTTAGGTTCCTCTCGAGAGATAAAGCAAGTAAACAGCATGTTTGATGGTCCTTATGATTCAAAGATGTTCTGCTTATAGATAAAGCTAAGTAAAGCATTATGATGTTTAGTAAAACTCTTAGCTTTGTGTCTTGTCATCACCTGCAGTAGAAGGACCAATGATTTGATCAAGAGGATGATTCTTATGAATTTTAAGTTTGGAGACTATGGAACCCATAAGCGCCTTCCAAATTAGTAAAATCAAGATCTTCATTAGAATCTTAGAAAATACCTTCAACTTCAAACTCATCATCAGATCTTCTAATCCGCATGGTAGGATCATCCAAATCATCCAAAGTGTCGGTAATCGTGCAAGAAGATTTTTCAAAAGCATCGCCCAGTAACCGTAAGAGTACAGATTCGGTTCTTCTTCTTGCTTCCTCATAAGCTCTCCTTGATCATCAAGATAAGAATGTGCTAAAACATCTCAAGAAGTATCCGATTTAGTTCATCTTGAATAGATTGATCCTCGCAGACAATGAGGATTTTGTGCATCAAGATTTTCTTTAGATCAACAAAATTTGTTCTTTATCAAGATCATGGCTAATATGAACTCCATGAACAACATAATGTAAATCTTCTTCATTGTGAATGTGTTGATTTTCTTCTAACAGTACATAGTTCATAGAAGGAGTTAGAACTTCAAGATCAAATATCCAATCAGACCTTTACCCTTCGATTGTCTTGATCTTCTAAAAATTCAACATAAAGACAATCTTGAACCTTCTTAGTGACTCTATTGTACAATCAAGCCTCATCGTTGGTACAATAACCCAATAAATAACCTTCTTCCCGACTTGCCATCAAACTTACCCCATTATCAATTGTATTCAAAATAGTAAGAGGCATCCAAAAGGCTTCATAAATCGAATGTTGGGTTTGTTGCCCATCAAGAACTCATATGGTGTCTTCATCTCGTGGTTTAGTAATCGACATCATATACATAGTAAAGCAAGATTTACATTTCAAATTTTAATGAATAGGTAGTTGTGAATCTGCTAACATTGTTCGGCCGCTTCAATCAAAGTCTATTCTTCTCTCCGCAACACCATTCTCATTGTGGTGTTCTTGCAACATCGAACTCCTCTTGATTCCTTTGTTTGCACAAAAGTCATCCATAAGCTTGTTCTTGAATTCGCCCATTGTCACATCTAATACCTCTAACCTCGAGTCTCAATTGGTTTTCAAGTGCTATTATGAGTGTCTCAATAGCATCAAAAGTATCATCTTTAAATCCCAAGAAAAATACCCAATCTAATCCATCAGAATCACTGCTACAACTAAGTAGTACTTCTTCTTGTTCAAACTTGTAATGACACAGACCAAATAGATCCATATGTAACAACCCAATGGTTCTCATCAGCCCTTTTCCCAAGCTTCTTGCAAGAAGCTTTATGTTGTTTACCTTCTTACATGCCAAACAGAGTGATCATTCTTGTAAGTCTTTGAAGGTAAACCTCTAACTAAATTCCCTTTGACCGCTTTGTTGATATTCTTGAAATTGACATGGCCCAATCTTCTATGCCATCGATGTGTTTTTCAGATGTTGCTTTGCCACCAAACATGTGGCTCTCCCATAAGAGTGAAGACTCTTCATATCTAGACTATATATATCATTGGTTCTTGGTATTCTAAGGACTACCAAGTTATCATCAACATGCTTGAATTCGTGAGAAAGGATGAGACATTCGTGTCAATGAATAACACAGGATGCTTTTATCACGATTTGAGAGATCGACAATAAGTTGAACTTGAGTTCCTTCACATATCTAACATTCTCAAAATCTATACCGCTTGATAGTTCCTTTCCCATTAATTCTTCCTCCAATGGGATCATTCCCAAATGCAACTCGTCTCCACTAAGAGATCTAAAATCGATAAAATCTCCTTGTCTCCGTCATACTTCCTGAGCAACCACTATCTATAATCAAATGATCTTTAAGCTCCTCTTCCGGGTTGCCCCGCACAAAGATTTAGAGAGTTAGCGATTTTAGGAACCCAAGCCATTATCGATTAGTTCCTCAGGAGTTACAAACTCAAATTCTTTGAGTATGTAATTCCCACTATTTTTAAAACATGATCTAGAATTATCTTTTGATTTTTAGCATGTGGATTTTCAAAATTTCTCGATTTTCAATGTAACTCTTTTTCAAATTCATTCTCTTCTCTGTATCGTAAAAACATTTGATTCACTTTTTGTTGAAAGTACTATTTGTCCCTCAAGATTTTCTCTCTTAACCCATTCGGTTTTAACACTTGGTTCCCCGTGATCTAGATCCCTATGTGAATTATAGTACCTTCTAGGTTGATAATAATGAGATCTCTTAGTGTTCCTATTCCAAGCAAGGTTAGCGTGACTTTGTTTGAATTGAGAAGTACTTTGATAAGGCAATCGCCTTGTGAAGGCACCGTGGTTTAGAAAAGGTCTTCTTTGGTGAGGTACCTATGGTCCGTGAGAAATTGTTGTGATTTACCCTATTTGAATTATTCCGCATCGGTTTGTTCTCTCTAGGTTTCGGTCATGCATATGTTCTTTGGAAATTTTCTATGGTATTTTGAGTGATGTTCACAATCCTTGATTAAATGAGTAGGACTAAAGCACACAAAACACGCTTTGGACCCATACTCCAAAGTGACTTCTTCTATGTCTATGACCAAAACTATTTTGCCTTCTAGGTGAATGATTGAACCTGCTTTTGACCAAAATTATCCCAAAAAGGTTTAGCAAGACTGCTTTTGAAAAGGTTTTCCGAAGGTATCGCTTTGGAGCAAGATTTTGAGTGAAGGTACCGCTTGACTTTGAACATTGTTTTCATCAGCTTTTGGGGTTTCGCATCTAGATCGACCAATAAGCTTTTCCTAAACTCTAGACCTGCCTACACCAAAACGTGAAACATCGTGTCTTATGGGTTGATGACTACCGATGGGATGGGACAAGATGATAACCCTTGTCCTCCTTATATTCCTGAGGTGGTTCATAAATTGAATCCTCATTACTAGATGTGTTCTACATAATTAATGAGTTCATCATCACTAGTGGTTATATCCTCTAGGTCATCACCGATTGATTCTCTTCTATGTTATCAAAGTCCATACCAAAACCTAAGCCGCTTCTAATGTAAGCTCTTCTCTCGGTTTTGAACATAAGTAACATGTGATGCACTGCATTCTTTCCAGCATCAAACTTTGCTAACAAATCATCTCTTTCCTTAGTCAATTTCTCAATTTCAAGAATTTTACAATTTAGTTTCCATTCACTTAGTTTTAACCGTAATCTCGTTGTTCATACTTTTCACCAAGCCATTTCATTATTTTCATGTGTTATAATTTTAGCTTCCATAGACTCTAAATTAATTTGATAACCAACACCTCGCACTCTAGCCCTAATACAATTATCTCTTTCAATCACATAACCGCCAAGTAATTTTGATAAAATCATGACAATTTGAGCATACCTCGTAGATAGGTGAACTTGATGAAGTAGCCACCATTGCAAGTAGAACAGATCATCTTCACTCTAAGCTCCAATCAAATCCTCCAAAACCATCTCCGATTCCAAAGCAAAGATGATCGATTCTCATCAAAGGCAAGGTTCCACCAATTCTTCCATCGAATCTTCAATCGCTTCTTCCATCGCTACCATACAAGAGGTTACCGTTCATCATCAAACTCTTCACTCCACCAACCTTGATAAATTTTCTTGAGCAACCAAAGCTTTTGTTTCAAGAATAGGAATTTCTTCGAGCTCCACTTTGGTTTCTCACCATCCTGCTTGCTTGATACTTAGCAAACCCGCACCCTTGCAAAGTGTCCAGCTTTTGACAATTGAAGCATTCAATTTTAGATTTGTCAAAAGTGATTCCCCTGCTTTGGTTTGAAGTCAATGCTCTTTCCTGCTTTCTTCATGTACTTCTTGATCCTTGCAAATGATTAATGCAACTTGCCACCGATATCAATTTCTTCTAAAGCATCCTCTTCAACTGGAGAGATCTTCTTCATAAATTAAGTGTAAAGAAGCTTGTTGTGCAAAGAAAGAGCATACAACTCATCCGAGTGCATGGTAGTAGTTGGTGGTGTTCAACGAGCATAGGTGGGGAGGTATGAAACAAGATTGAGCCACAAGATTTTGAGTAGGAGAAGCAAGATTTTTAGTGAAGTATCGCCTCTTTCGATGACGTAAAAGCAATACCGTGAGACTTAGAACTTGTTTGACCATTCATCTCATGCTCATATACCCTCGATGGTTGTAGAGATCATCAAAGTCCATGACATCCAAACCCGGTTTTCTCCCGATCATTGTAGCTATCACATGCCATGTTGATGGCGACTCTTAAGAACTTGAGATTAGCATCTTCAACCGAAACTTGTGCTTTGTATAGCTTCAACATGTCGAGAAGGTTCAAATCATCATAAGCAAGATCAAAGTTTTCTTTCTCCAACAAAGGAATGTTTCAAATCGCCGCTTCAACAGATTGTGAATCTTTTGAAGCATCATTACCTCCAAACCTTGTTTTGAGAGCAGCCCCGAGTTGCTTAGCATCTTTAGCATCATGAAACTTGAGAAGATGACCATCCGAATGGCGTATAAGAGAATGTTGAGTGCTTTCTCTTGATTCCTTAGCGGCGCCGGTAAGACCGCTTTAGGTACTTGGGTTGTCCAGAACATCAATAGTTTCGGAACTTCTTCATTACCATTGACAATTATATTCCATGGTTGGTCCGTGATTGCAATATAACGCCTCATCTTCATGCTCCATAGATCGATTCGCTCTTCTTGATGACAAGAATCCTCATTGAGGTGATGGAAGGTGTGGAACGTAATCGCTGACATCTTTTGGTTTTAGGTTTCTTCTTAGTAAGATTTTCCACACAAGCTCGATACCACTTGTTGGATCGATGTACTCTAACCAAACTAACTTAAATAGCTTGTTTAAGGTTTAATAACCCTGATAAATCCTAAGTTATTAACAATGAAACACCGAGCAAACTCTATTAAGTATGCGGAATTTACTTAACAAAGATAAGAAGAATAACTTTAACTTTTATTAATAACTCTAATTTCGCTTATTATGCACGCTTTAACAACTCTAATAATATCGAACTTCTAAAACTCTAATAATGTCACGTACATCTAATATCAATATAGGGTCCTTTATAGGCTCAAGGATAACCCTAAACGATTTACAATTCTTATCCTTGTACGTCAAGTAAACAATACTTAGAAAGTTCTAGATAAACATTACTTTCTATCTTTAATCTAATACAACCGACTTATAATCTTTGCAAGATTTTGATGATAAGCAAAGATTTTGACTTTACATAGCAAGATTTTGACTTTTGCAAGACTTTATCTTTCTCGCAAGATTTGTTAATCTTCAAGACTTTAACCTTCAAGATTTTAACATTCTCAGATCCCAACGTAAATCGAGACGAGGACTCTCTATTCAAGGCTCCTAAACCATGCTTCTTCTTCTCAGAGCTTGATCTCCCAAACCCCAAAAGGTTTGGGAAAGGAGAGATGATTAAACCGGTGAAACCATCGACTATTTATAGGCTTCAACTAGTTACTACAGAATCTTATTAGTTAGTTACATCGAACTTCTTTCAATCTTTGTGCTTATCCATGGTTACGGCGAACCTAAGATGGGGTTACGCCCGTAGATTCCGTAATCCAATGTATTTCTTCATTACGCATAGCCTGTCGAGGGCTACGCCGTGGTCATTGTCAATTTGGTGATATCGCTTACGGCAGAACCTCGAAATGAGGGTTATGCAGAGTCTTCGTAAACTTTAGAAGGCGCCAGAACTTCATTGTTAGTGCAAATATTACGATATTTAATCTATACATTCTCATTTGTTTTGTTGATGACAAACATGTAACTTGTAATACATAACGAAATGTATGTTACTTGTAGTTAGATCTTGTCTCAACATACCTCAACACCTCTCGACGACTCAAGTCCTTGTATGCTACAACATGTTCGTATACGTGTTTGTTATGTCGCATTATGATCAAACCCCAACAAACCAATAAACAAGTTTAGTTAAATAGTTTATGTACAACAACTAGTGTTTACATATTGGGTAAATATATACATAGCTAGTATGTATTATAATGGGTAATATAAATGGTGGAAACTTAAGTATTTGACCCATTGACCAAATACATTGAATGTAGTCAGTAAAACCCAAAGTCCATGACCCATACCCATTGCATGACATCATGCATAAGTCATATATGGATATTATCCATGACCCATGGTATTGACCCATACCCATAAGTCTAGATACATTGTACCTCAGCGGGCACTCAAACCATAACCCATAACCCACGGCTTCAACCCAAAAACAATGGGTAAAGAGGAGCGTGCACGATCCCTCATATGACCCACTTGATCCCTTTGAATTACAAGGCCGGATACCCGTAAGGGATCCTTGGGGCGTAACATGGTTTTGGTCTTTTGCCTATAAATAGCAAGCCAATTCTTACCATTTCCACACACCTTCACACATAGTTTCTCCACCAAATCTAGGATATTTAGATCATTAGGAAACATGTAAACCACCTCGCCTCATATGATCGTAATGCTTCTAACTCTCATTTGTTGTAAGCATACTCGGTGATCCTCCAAAGCAAGCTTAGAGATCTTGCTTCCTTACCCATCAAGTGATCACCCATCACAAGATACAAGCACATGAAGATCTTATACAACAAGCTTGGGAAACTTGTCATCTTCATTCATAGAAGACTAACTACATCATGCTTGGGTTCTTGATGTTTAGTCTAGGAGTTTATATCCATTAGTGTTGTTCCCTGCTCACTCATCGCTAAAAAAAATTAAGTTTATAAAACAAGTTAATAGTGAACTATGACCTAAATTAACATAAGAAAAGCACACTAAGTAATTTTCAACATCATATTCTTATTAGAAATAAATCCACAAAGAATGCTACCCAAGTACTTACGGAATAGTACTTGGGATTGAAATGACAAAGTTGGGTGACTCTCCTAAGCTCAAAGCAAGTCCGAGCACAACTCTTAGAGCTCACCGAGCTATCTCAGAACTGTTAGAGTTGGAGGAGTGAAAAGATGGCTCATGCAGTATGTATGTTTTACAATTCACAAGCTTAACCTTTTCACTCCATCTCTTATGCTATTTATACATGTATGATATTTGACTCTTTCCTAAGTGACAACCGACATCATGCGTAAGACAAAATATCATGTATTTTGTCTCGCATAAAGACTATTCTAGGTAAGAGACAAGACTACTTTCCTAAGTTCAAGATGACACCGAGCCCGATCTTTTGCCATTCGTGTGAAAGTTGACTTTGGTTGATAAGGACTTCGCCTTATCCGATTCAACCTTCCGCCTTGTCCCGCTTCCTTTTCTTCGCCTTACATCCTTCGCCTTTCTACTCGCTTGTCTTCGCAAAGAAGTTGAGAGAATCTAGGGATTCAGCGAGTTACTTTCATCACCACCGAATCCATCATCTTCTTCTTGACTCCGCCTTCACCCTTTAAGTTCCGCCTCACCGAGTGGAGAGACTTCTTTGCCTTCATCGAGTATCTCGAAGATGACTCACCGAGACTATGCACCAAGGACTGCTTATGTTAACGGATTAAACACTTGGGCTATTTTCTATTCAAATCCTAGATTAAGGGGTTCGTATTTATCGAACCCATCAACTCCCATTTGATATACAAATAATTTATGGGTTGATCAGCAAGTGAGCAAGAGGCTTCTTCTTACATCGAATGTACTAATGAATACAATAAGGAACACCGAGTAAATGAATAAACATACATCGCTTATTGATCGACATATAGTTCCTATCACTAGTACAAAAGATAAACAAAATGATGTCAATCCGTATGGATTCCCAAATGCTTCAAGCTTGAATTTTGGTGATGAGTGTTTCTCCGCCAGATGGTCTCTTATCTTGGCATCGTGTCTTGGCGTAACCGGATGTTTGGCTGGGTTTGAATTTGAGAGGCCACCGGTATGTAGCTCAAGATTGCACCCACACCACCGATCAATATAACTCCATCTTTGAAAAGGTGGTTTCCATAGACATCAATGTGGAATAGCCTCTTCGTGCTTCTCAATCACTAGACAGCTCACAAATTTAACCCTCTTGCAGACCCCGTTACACTCCGCCCGTGCACTTTAATCTCGTGTTGAACTCAACTCTTCCTTTGTCGCTGGATGATTGTGGTTGAGATCCTTGAGGTGCGCTATATGCGGCCCGAATTCCTGGGCCATGGACAATCTCTCGCCTTTCATATCTTTAATCGAGCATTTTCATCAGTCCTTAACCACCGCATTCTTCTTCTTTTCAATGATGGACCAAGCTCATCAAGTTCAAGGATCCCAAAGTCGTGAATTCAGGATCATGGACCTCAAGTGTCTTTTATCAACCCCATAGACGCTCATGGCCGTGGTTTGGTATTGGGGATGATTCGACATCCGTGATTTTTTCTGTGAGCCTTCGCTTGTCATTGTCCGCTTGTACTCCTCAATCTCGCTTTGCCCCAGAGCTCAGCTTTCTTCTTCTTTTCATCCAATGCTTTTTCATTGCAACCATCCGAGCAGCCCGAGCCTCCTTGAACTTTTGCCCCCCACCCTTTTCAAGTTTGCTCGATCTAATCCCATGTTCTCGCCTTCTTCATGACAACCTTTCCGTTGCTTTTTGTTCTTTTCTCTTCCTCGCCTTGTTTCAACCTTTTTTCTTCTTTAGCAAGGTGTTTACTCATTGCTCTGCGCGAGGTGTATTCAAAGGTTCCGATTTTATGTGGAATATTCTCGTGCTCGGGTTGCCATCTTGCCTTTCCTTTGTCCCGGCCCGAGGAAGATGAAGCTACCGTGGGTGGTGGTGTTGTTATTATTGGAGTGATTACTATCGCTGTTGTTGTTGTTGATGTTGTGGGGATTAATGAGATCGTGCACGAGACCTGTGGGATGATGAGATTTGAGCCACCGATGTTGTTGGTGTTGGCCCCTCAAGTGAGAAGGAGTTTCTTCAAGACATTCTCTCCTCAATCTGCTGCCGAGCCTCGCCAGGCAAGAGTTGGATGGTGTCAAGGGTAATGAGCAATTGACCTCAAGGCCCGATAAATTTCCGAGATCATAGCCTTGATGTCCAAGTGTCGATCAATACCGTGACTTTAGTTTCCAAATTAGCCCGAGAAACCTCCGTGGTCGGCATTGGGCCCAAGATTCCGTGCCGTAGATGAGGATGCCCGAGCCAAAGTAGTCACCTGGTATTTATAGAGTCCAGCAGCTTGAAGAGACCGGATCGAGGATGGAAGACCCCAATATTTGCAGACTGAGCATATTGAGCAGCTTCATGAGGTTTGAGGATTGTTTCAAGTGCTCCTCAAGAGCCTCCAAAGACTTTAGAGTCGAGTGTTGGGTCTTTGGCAAACTCCCGATTTCATCTATCGTGGTACCTACACCTCAAGATGCCCGAGGAATTTAGCCATGTTTTCATCCACTTATGAATGTTGTCATACATCGATCCTTATGCTCATGAACATTTTCATCAAAGCCATGTACCTCACCCTTTAGATCAAGATAACTTGGCAAGCAGTTTCAAAGGTGTTGTTCCACAATGTGTGACCCTGTAATATAACCTTGAAGCTTTGGTGATCCATCGAACTAAATGCCTTTCAAAGGAGTGGGAGAACATTATCAAATCTTTCAAATTCATCATTGGATGAAGAGGAGTCATTATTGTCGCTTGATCGGTGATTCAAGATGTTCTCGTGGATCAGCCGAGGCTCTTGTTCAAATTTGAACCTCAACCGTTCATATCTTCTCCACCGATAAGATTTCATCATCGCCCAAAGAAGCTCATCTTCGAGAATAATATCCCAATGACATCAGCAAGCAAAGCTAACCGTGGGTTGGTGTGGGTTCCATATCGCCGGGTGGTATGTTTCCTCCGAGTCTTTGTCCCCGTGGGACCCCTGGACACCGTGGGCGCTTTGTCTTCGCCGAGTCGATTGGCTGTGGTTCCAGATCGGCGGGTTGTTCCTTTCCTCCGAGTCTTTGTCCCCAGCTGACCCTCGAGACACCGTGGCGCTTCCCAAAGGCCTTTAGCGTAGTCGTTGATAGTTGTATCCCTATCGCCGGGTTGTTTGATTCCTCCGAGTCTTTGGAGAGATTAGTGCGCCTCGCACAAAGGCTTGGATTTGCTAATGTCATCACCGGGCGTGAGGAAGGCGCCCCTACCAGCTGGGTTGTTTGTTTCTCCTGATCTTGGGAGTAGTAGGTGCACCAAGCGGCACCGATCGTGATTTATCGTCCCTCGCTGTCACCGGGTAGTTATTGCCCGGTCAAGCAGTGTCTTTGTGGTCTCGGCTTTTGTGCTCTTAGTCAGGCCTCAAGCCTCGTGGCCCCGAGACTTTGGTTTAGTCTTAGTCCCCCCGAGACTTCTTTTCTTTTTGAAGCATGGTTTTGAGACACCGATCCACTTTGATTGTTTACGTAAACTGTGGGCCAATTCAATGGGAGTGACAAGGATGGGTCCTTTGAAAATTTGATGGGCTCAGATGCTGTAAATTTCCAAATTTTTCATCCCGAGTATAGTTTGAACTCAAGAACTATTCAGAAGCACATGAGACAAACCTAGATACTAAACGCATTTCGGCCCTAGTTTTGCTCAGAGTTTCGCTACGAGATCATCAGAATGATCTCTCCTATGTCGACAAAGGACCCCATTCATCAAGCAGATGCCATCATCAACCAATAGAGTTAACTTGTTCACTGGATGAGTGGTTCCCACGAGGACCCGAATCATAAAAGTGAAGAGGATCCTCCAAGCCACGGGAATGAGCTTTTAGTGACCGGGTCTTGTCCAAAAAGTAGGATCTAAAACGATTTGTTTTAACCCATCCTTCACCGCGAGGTTCAGATGGGCGACATAAGCACCTTTGTTATAATCCAACCCGCTGATGTGCATAACGCTTTGTAATCCAAGGTGTGTTGTTTTCCCCATTTAGATCGAACTCGATGAGATACTCCCGAGAGGTCTAAGGGTTCTCATCTGAGAAGGCGTCGGGTCAGGCTCTAGTCAGAGCCCAAAACTCCCCGAGGTAGTTTGGGTACACCATCGAGGACATTTTACAAAGGCCGTTGAGGGCGTTGAATAAAAATTTTATAATGTCTTTATAGGTAGGGACATTTTCAGATGTTCAAAATTTTCTATGACATTATTTGTTTTAAATTCAACGTTAGTAAGATCCCCACCATCGAGAAGCAAACCGAGAGATTGTGTTCTAGCCATTTCCATATGAAATATTTTAGGTTTTGAAAATTTTGACTAGAATAATCAAAGTAGTTTTTGATCTCTCAGTTTGTGATGAAAACTTTTGTAAATGTTTACAAGAAGGGTTTTCCAAAAGAGGTTTTAAGAGTTTTGAGCACACACAAATGTTTTTGAATTTTAGAAATGATTTTGACAGTAGTTTTGTTGCGTAAAAGATTTGTGTGTTTGTTTGTGTTGGAAGAGGGTATTTATAGAGTGATAAGAGGGTGTTTTGTGCACAAATGGGAATATTAAGAGTCGGTTTTGAAAGACGCTTGAATTTCCACATTTAATGCTACCACCCATTACCCGCAGAAAATCCCGCTTTTCAAGGGGCTTAAAGGCACGTAAAAGTGCACTTTTGCAGATAAAATATCAATTTGATATTTTTTAGAGGCATTAAATGCCGTGGGATGACAAGAAGACAAAGAGACATATATTCCTTTATTAAATTGGCATAGTTACCAACCTAGGACATTTAAGTAATCGATACTTTACATATTATGACACGCTTGATCAAGAAAAAGTAACCGGACTAATAATGGTGAAACTTGATTTTAATGAATCATTAATCTTGCGGAATCTTATGTGATATTATGGGTTGGCCTTTATGTCAGAATGCGTTAAATGCATCTCTCACGAGATTAGCAAATGCAATGGTTTATACTATATTTGATACAAACGCTTTAAGTTTGAAACGGAAACGATTCACCCCCCCACGCTTTCACATTCATCACTTGGTTACGCCCGTAGTTAAGAGACAATCGTATCAATAGGGCTTGAAATGTCCAATTGCATGCCCTTACCTCAAATGGGTCCCAAATGAAATAATAAGGAATAAGGATGTTTTCACTAGTATTTTACTCAAATGTGATGTTATAGGGGAAATTAATGCTTAGAAACTCGTGACTATTTGATGTTATCAAATATCCCCACTTAAACTCTACTTGCCTCAAGTAGACCAATTTAGACTCAAAAGATACATCCATGATGAATGCGTAGTTTTAATTTCCGCTAGAATATTAATAAACTTGTGTGTGAGTCATAATATAACATTTAAAACTCCCAATTACACTAAGGATAACCGGATAGCCATTAATAAGTTCTTGCACTGCACTCAATTAACCCCGAACAAGTGTTTTGGAAGTTAGATATGGAAAAGAAAAAGTCGATGAACTTATTGAAAAGAATCCTCCCTTAGGAAATTGCCTCACCACAGCAGTATCCAGATCCAATACACCAATGCATTTAGTGCCTAGAAATCTTCCTTTCAAAGTAAAACCTTAATCAACTTATATGTAGTTTACCAACTATTTGTTGATTTCAATAAAACTTATAAGAAGAGAATCACAACCGATAGGAATTCATCAAGGGAAAGGGTTTTGAGCAAACTAAAGCATGTTATCTAACTGAGGTCATTCCATTCTTTAAACAACTAAAAGAACAATTCGAGAGTATTCAAAATGCTATTAACACTGAAGTGAATGAAATGAAAAAGATGTTTAATGAAATGGAAAACGAGGTTAAAACATATGAATGTGAGCTTAAATGTAATGAGATTGAGAGGAAAAATATTCACATTCTTAATGAGAATTTGATTTCTAGATGTATTGCTCAATATGTGTTTTATAATGTCATGAATTATTCTATTACTGCTTCTCAATTTCATGATTTATCGAATGCATTAAAAGTCTCACAAGATCGTGTCAATGAGCTTGAAACCAAAAATTCAAAATTGCGTAACAAAATCGAAAGGGATGATCATGATAACATGGTCAGCATTTTCTAAACTAGAAGTTGAATATCTTGATTTACAATTAAAATATCAACATCTTGAAGAAAGAATTAAAACTTCAAATGCCAAGACATCTTCGATGCTCCCGAGTTTGATGCATATTTTGAAATAAACTCTCATGATGAACGGATTCAAGCTCACCCAACATGATCCGAATTGAAAGCTCAAATTTCCCAATCAAGGGTAATTTGAGTGAAGTGACCGCTCCCACGTGCCTCCTCCTTTAGATTCTCAAAATTCTCAGAATTTCCATCTTCAAAACCTCATTGATGTATTACAACATGAAAATGATTGTTTTCTAGCGGAAAATGAAAAAGGTTAAACTGCATTTCAAAGAGTTATATGAATCAATTAAGGTCACTCGTGACAAGAACAATGAAAAGATAACGTCTTTGCAAAAAGAAATTGAGAATCTAAAGAATCATGTAAAAGAGAAAATGCCAATCACTAGTGGTGATAATGTTGCACCAATTGTGCCTGCTTGTATTAAATATGCTGTGAATGTGAAGTATATTCCTCCTCATCTTAGGAATAATGAATTTGCATTTCAAACATATCGTTCGTACCTTAAGGATAGTTCAGAGAGTCTATGTGAGATAGTTGAAGATGATAAGATAGAGAAACCACTTGATAATACGGTTGGGCATGCATGATTATATGCCAAACGCTCTCAGGAACTCTTAGAATGTGTAATTGCAACATGTCTTAAATCTGGTACTAGGCGAGATAGAATAGTTATGCCAATTTCTATGCCTAAAGTCAAGCATGTGACATTTGATGTGCCACCTAAAGTCTCAGATCCCAGCACTTCTAGACCAGAAAAGCAAAAAGTAGTAAAACAAACTAATATTCCCATCGTTCCTTCTACAGGAGTAATCAGTGACACTAAAGCTAGCGGGTCAAAGCCTTCAGGCAATATAAAGCTAGATAGGACCGCGCGAGCTAAGTGTGATCAAGAGAAGAAAGTAGAAGACCACCCTAAGAATAATAAGTTTGAGTTTAATAAGATGAATCGTGTTGATTCTAGTATTAGCTATAAGTGTACTGTAATTAATTCGAATTCTGCTACTATTTACAAAACATGTAATGAATGTTTGATTTCTGGTAATCACTATGAATGTGTTGTGAATGATTTGAGAAATGGTGTTAAATCTCCAGCTAAAATTGTTAGAAATGCTAAACAGGTTAAGGAAGTCTGGAAGCCTACAGGGAAAAGGTTTAGTAATTATTGGAAGCCTACAAGGAGAAAGTTTAGTAATGTGGGTTATCAATGGAAACCTACTGGCCGTAAATTCAAAGTTAATGAATTTTGCCCTAAGTTGTGTAGATCTATGCCCACTAAGAAATGAAAGCCTGCTGGTAGAATCATACCTTTAAGAAGTTGTCACACTTTAAATAGGTCCCTGTCACTACTAGTCTTGCTTCCACCATTAATGATGACATAACTTCTAGAAATACTGTAGGTATACCAATTGCATGCACTAACCAATTGGAACCCATTATATCATGGAGATCCAAAGCTTCCAGTTATCTATACTTGTCTATGTTCAAATGCAGGTCGTACAAATCGTCCTTTGGTATTTAGACTCAGTCGCCTAAAACATATGACTAGAGATCGCTTTGGCTCAAGAACTTCGTGAATAAGTTCATCGGGACTCTAGATTTGGGAATGACCACTTGGGGAAATTATGGGTTATGGAGATTATGTTTTGGCGATAGTGTGATCTCCCTGCATATTATGTGGAAGGTCTTGGTCATAACTGCTCTATGTTGGTCAATTCTATGATTTTGATCTTGAAGTGGCCTTCAAAAAGAACTTTTGCTTCGTTAGAGAATTAGATGGTGTCGAACTTCTAAAAGGAACTCATGGCATTAACTTGTACACCATCTTTATCGAAGACATGATGAAGTCTTATCCAATTTGCTTGTTGTCTAAGGCATCTAAGAACAAGTCATGGTTATGGCATCCTCGTCTCAATCACTTGAACTTCGGCACCATAAATGATCTGACTAGAAAGGACCTCGTAAGAGGCTTGCGTCGGTTGAAATATGAAAAAGATCATATGTGTTCAGCATGTCAATTGGGCAAAAGCACGAAGTATGCCCATGAACCCAAACCCGCCAATTCCATTATGAAAGTCCTTCATACCCTTCACATGGATGTTTACGGACCAATGAGAGTACAAAGTATAAATGGGAAGAAGTATGTGCTAGTTGTTGTTGATGACTACTCTCGGTTTACTTGGGTTAAGTTTTTGAGATCAAAGGATGAAACCCCATACATCATCATAAAACTCATTAAACAATTGCGGTGTCTCGGCTTAACAAAACCGTTAGAATCATCCAAATAGACAATGGAATTGAATTTGTGAACAAAGAACTTAGTCGGGCTTTATGAAAGCATTGGAATCACCATCAAAGAAGTGTACCACACACTCCTCAAATGTAATCAAGCGTAGTTGAAAGACAAAATCGGACTCTTGTGGAAGTCGCATTTGACTATGCTAATATTCTCAAAGGCTCCAATGTTTCTCCTCGGCTAGCCATTACTCTCGCATGTTACACCCAAACCGCTCCTAATACATACTACTCATGGAAAACCCCATACGTAATTAGTTCACAATGTAAAACCGATCTTTCGCTTTCTTCCGTGTTTGGAGCTTTATGTTATCCAACCAATGATGGTCAAGATTTGGGAAAGTTGAAAGCTAAAGTCGAGCATCGATTTTTTGGTTATGCACCTAATCGAAAGGGTTACCCAATCTACAACAAAAGAACCCGAGACATTATGGAAACTATTCACGTTACGTTTGATGAGCTGACTGAGCAAATGGCTCCTGGACAATCCAGTTCTGGACCCGCATCTCAACTTTGACACCTGGACCCATTAGTTCAAGTCTTGTACAGAATACTTCTCCTGCAGTTCCTTATGTACCTCCATCAGAAGAATATTTGAAGAAACTGTTCGATCCAATGTTTGATGAATATTATGAGCCTCTAGCTGATGATAATCATGCATCACCAACTGTAGTTGCTCCTACTCCAACCAATATAAATGGTCCATCTATTTCAATGTCTTTATCTCAAGAAGCGCCATTTGCCGATCAATCATCTTCATCTTCGAATCCTCAATCATCTTCTGTGGGTCAAGGAAATGCACTTGCTAATTATTTTGGAGATAACCCCTTTACAACTCCCGAAGATGCTCTGTTTGAAAACATATTTTCCCCTGAACTCACTCCTGAAACATCTTCACTAGGGGATCCTAACTCTGCTACAATAGTTCCTTACCAACAACCACATGAACATCTCAGAAAATGGACACATGATCATCCATTAGATAATATCATTGGGAATCCTTCTTGTCCGGTATCTACTAGAAAACAACTTGCCACCGATGCCTTATGGTACTTCTTCAACTATGTACTATCAAAGATGGAACCAAAAGATGTCAAAACAACAATGTCCGAGGACAACCGGTTTAATGCTATGCAAGATGAAATCCATGAGTTTGACTCGCTTGATGTATGGAATTGTGCCTCCTCCAGATTGCAGGTTATGATTATTGCTCTCAAGTGGATCTTCAAAGTAAAACTTGATGAGCAACGGTGATGTTCTGAAGAATAAGGCGAGGCTTGTGGCTAAAGGATATCGAAAAGAGGAGGGTATTGACTCTGAGGAATCATTTGCTCCGATTTCACAAATTGGGGCTATCAGAATCTTCCTGGCTAATGCTGCTAGCAAGAATATGGTAGTTTATCATATGGATGTAAAGACTGCTTTTCTTAATGGAGATCTCAAAGAAGTAGTCTATTTTAGTAAACCCGAAGGTTTTGTGGATCCGGAACATCCTACCCATGTCTACCGCCAGAAGAAGGCCCCCACGGCTTAAAGCAAGCTCCTGTGTAGCATCAGGATCGACACGTTGTCAAAGTTCCTTTTGTCAAATAGATTCTACAAAGGAGTCATGATCCTACATTGTTCAAAGTAAAGTCGCAAACATTTAATTCATATTCAAATATATGTTGATGATATTATATTTGTCTCGACCCAATTTTAATGAATGCGACCGATTTTCAAGCGGATGAGCTCTAAATTTCAAATGTCAATGATGGGACAAATGTCATTTTTCTTGGGATTACAAATTTCACAAAGTCCCGTGAGGCATTTTCATTAATCAATCTAAATATGCAAATGAAATTTAAAGAAATTTAGATTTGATTCTTGTGACTCGCTGACACCCAATGGTGGAATGTACAAAGCTGGATGAGGACCACTGAATCCCTGGTTGATTAAACGAAATATCGAGTATGATTGGATCTTTGATGTAGTTGGAATAAAGTTATTTTTTCTTTAATTGTGTTAAAGGGGTTTTTTTTGGGGAAATTTTGAAAAAAAAACCCCCCCTTTCCCCAAAACCCAAAAAAAAAAACCAAAAATTTTTTTTTAAAAATTTTAAAAAAAAAAAAACCCCCCCCAATAAAAATTTTTTTTTAAAAAAACCCCCAAAAAAAAAATTTTTTTTTTTTAAAAATTTTTTTTTTAAAAACTCTTTTCTTAAACCCCCCAAAAAAAAATTTTGGTTTTTTTTTCCAAATTTTAAAATTTTTTTTTTAAATTTTTTCCCCCTTTCCCAAAATTTTTTTTTAAAAATTTTTAAAAATTTTTTCCCCCCTTTTTTTTTAAAAATCAAACCCCTAAGGTTTTTTTGGGAAAAAAAATTTTTTTTAAAAAAATTTCCCAAACCCAAAATTTAAACCTTTAAACCCCCTTTTTTTTTTAAACCAAAAAAATTTTAAAAAAATTTTTTTTTCTTTTTAAAAATTTTTTTAAAAAAAAACCCCTTTTCAAAAATTTTTAAAATTTTTAACCTTTTTAAAATTTTTGGTTTTTTCCCCTTTCCACCAAAAGGGGTTTTCTTTTTTTTTGGGGCCCCAAAAAAATTCCTTTGAAACCCCTTTTTTTTTTTAAAAAAGGGCCCCTTTTTCCCGGGGGTTTTAAATTTTTTTAAAAAAAGGTCCCTTTTAAAAAATAATTAACTTAAAAATTTTTTTTTAAAAAAACTTTTTTTTTTCCCCCCTTTTAAAGGGGGAAAAAAAAAAAAAAAAAAAACCCTTTTTCCCGGGCCCCCAAAAAAAAACCCCTTTGGGTTTTTAAAAAAAATTTTTTAAATTTTAAAAGGCCTTTTAATTTTTTTTAAAAAATTCTTTTTAAAATTTTTTAAACCCAAAAAATTTTTTTTTTAAAAAAAAAAAATTTTTTTTCCTTTTTAAAACCCTTTTCTTTTAAAAAAAATTTTTTTTTTTCCCTTTTTTTTTTTTGGGTTTTAAATTTTAAACCCGGTTAAATTTTTTTTTTAAAAAACCTTCAAATTTTTGAATTTTTTTTTTTAAAAATTTTTAAATTTTTTTTTTTTAAAGGGTTTTAAAATTTTTTAAAATTTTTTTTTTAAAAATTAATTTTTTAAATTTTAAAAATTTTTTTTTTTTTTTTTTTTTTTTTTCAAGGTTTTTTTTTCCCCAAATTTTTAAAAAAAAAAAACCCTTTTTTTTTAAAAAAACCTTTTTTTAAAAATTTTTTAGGTTTTTGGGTTTTTTTAAAAAGGTTTTTGGGTTTTTTTTTTTTTTTTTGGGGAACCCCCTTTTTTTTTTTGGGGGTTTTTTGGGGGAAAAAGGTTTTTGGTTTAAAAATGAACTTAGTGAAATAAATCTTTGTTTTGTTTTCAGCGATGAGTGTGAATCAATTTAACTCACACTACGAATATTGTGTTCAAGCGAATTAATTAAAACTATGGATTTCACTCAACCTTTGTGTTGTTGTTTTAAGCATGTTTTATCTCGGTATCTAAGGCATTCACTTCATGGCATGCATAAGGACTTATCATAGAGTCGTGGTGACAGCGTCTCTCATGGTTATGCACTTTAAAACATCGTTTGAATTGTAACAAACTTATTTCCGCTGAGTTGATTTTCATTTGGGACCTACACTTTGTAAACTCGATTGTTTTATTAAATCAAGCGATGTGTTTTCCAAGCGACACCTTAGGTCGTTCAATATATCTATAGCTGTGATCTTAATGATCAATCCCGAGAATTCCATTCCGCAGCAAAACAAGTAATTTGGGGTGTGACATTATTATAAGGGTAGATCTCCTTTAGGGTTAGGTGATTGGTGTAGTGTTGGGTAGTAGTTCCTCCATTGTAATGGAACTCGGTATCTAGCCTAGTACCGAATGAAGGGTAGGTGACGTTGTGATAGGATTGGTTATCCTTGGTGAAAAGGACCCGGTATCTAGCCTTGTACCGGATAAAGTGTAGGCAACGTTGTGAAGGTTTCTCCACCATAAGGAGTTGGTGTTGTGTAGTGATTACGAACTCTTGATGGGTGACTCGGGGAGTAGAGTAGGTCAAGGAAGGTGTCCTTTATGGTGAACCACTATAAATACTCGCGTTGTGGTTTGTGCTTCTTACTCTTTATCTTTTCATTACATATTTATATTTCTATATGTTTGTTTATCAACATCAACACACAACTAAATAGATTGACATAAGTCGATCTAAATAGTTTAAAGCGAGTTTTAATTGGTAAAACTATTCAACCCCCTACTAGTTTTCCACAATTGGCATAAGAGCTTCGTTACCAAGTTTCATAAAAGTATATCGTGCTTTAAAAACTTGATACGATCCGTGGTTAATTGAAAACTACAAAGAAGGTTTTCATAAAACAAACACCATGTCTTTTAAAACTCTTTGTTTGGATGTTGATTAGATGACAACATTTTTTTAATTGCATTAATCTTCTTTGTCATATTGCTTAGTTAAAGCTCATACCTACCAAGCCATAGGATAAGCTTGGTAACAAGAATACCTTCCCTAAGAAGGTATCTTAAACACAAAGGGCGGGCATCTCTCGACATTTGTTGTGTCATTTGTAAAGACATTCCTAAGTGAATTAGAGGTATGACTTTAGTCTTATCTTTAAATAACATTTGCTTGATAAATAAGTATGCTTACATAGGTATTTATATGATTATCTTTGTGCATATTCACGTATTACATGTAGCTTCATTAGGAAGCCTTTCTACATCGTGTTACTTTTTAGTCCAAAATTAGTGGTTTATAAAATTTGTGTTTTATTTCATTTAATCCAAAATCATATACTTCTAATAATAAAACAAAACAATCTCAAAATTCCTCCTTCCCAGAAAAACCCTTGAGTAAGTCACTCTATCAAATCCACTTTTCAAATCTTGCACTTTAAAAAATACTACCAAGGCGTAATACTACCAAGGCTAGTGATCTATGAAAAGACTAGCAAATGTCTATAAAGAATTATAGAGAATAACAATAACATAAATGTGAACTTTAATTAATGATATGAATTCATAGTATAAGTTCTAGAAAATATAAAAAGAATCAAACTCGAATACAAAGAAATTGTTGGATCGATGTACTCTAACAAACTAACTTAAATAGCTTGTTTAAGGTTTAATAACCTCGGATAAATCCTAAGTTATTAACAATGAAACAACGAGCAAACTCTATTAAGTATCACGAATTTACTTAACAAAGCTTAGAAGAATAACTTTAACTTTTATTAATAACTCTAATTGTGCGCTTATTCTGGACTCTTTAACAACTCTAATAATATCGAACTTCTCTAAAACTCTAATAATGTCACGTACATCTAATATCAATCTAGGGGTCCTTTTATAGGCTCAAGGATAACCCTAAATGATTTACAATTCTTATCCTTGTCACGTCAAGTAAACAATACTTAGAAAGTTCTAGATAAACATTACTTTCTATCTTTAATCTAATACAACCGACTTATAATCTTTGCGTACTTTGATGATAGCGATGCTTTGACTTTTACTTAGCGGTGCTTTGACTTCTTGCGGTACTTTATCTTTCTGCGATACTTTGTTAATCTTGACACTTTAACTCTTGATCTTTGTAACATTACGTATCGACAATCCTCCCTAACTTGAATTCTACTTATTTGATTTCAAGTTCCTTTGTAGATTAGCTTTAACATCTGTGTCTTCAAAGAGGATTTGTGACTTTATCTTGATTTTATCTTTGTAGTTTCTGCTTATATCATCATCAAAATAGTCTTAATTTGTATAATTCTTTTCGACATCAAACGACAATCTTATTTCTTTTACGCACATTATTAGCTCCATCTTTTCGGCAACAAAAGACAATGTGTACATTTTATTCGGTTAAGTTTCATCTATTCTCATCACTTCCGGTGTGTAAACTCCATGAAAAGTGCATCATTGAAAATTTAATGGATTTGAGTTCTCTTTACCAAAGCCATTAACTTCTGGAGTAACCAAATGTTTTGATGTGTAAGATCATGGTACTTGATAACCATATGATTTTAGCAAATCATCGGCTATCAATGATTTGAGTTATCTTTACCAAAAGTTGTACCCTTTTGAACTAGTTAGTTCTTTCATCATGGTGAACTAATTACCATATATTGATTTTTCCGACCTTTACCACAAGCCATTTTCTTGTGGGCTAGCCAACTCTTCACATTCTTGATATGGTGAGTTGATTATCATCAACTTATTAGCAAGTTGTCAACTAAAAGCAATTTGAAATATCTTTACGAGCCATTTGCTCATGGATTAGCCAATCCTTTTGTAACCATGGTGGATTGATAACCTATTGATGTTACCATCTTAAAAACATTTATTTATTTTAACCTTTGTTTCAAAACATTTATTACTTAACAAAGTTTTTCAAAATCGATGGCGGTTTAAAAGCGCAAGCGATACTTTGAATAAAATCTTGTTTGATCAACGATACTTTGAATAAAAAATCGATATATCAAAATTTAATCAATTAAGATTCATACCGAGTTATTCATCATCATCGGCAATTGTAGTCCATCGATAAACGACTTAATGACCGGACATGCTATTTCATTATCTTCTTCTACTTCCATTCCATGCTCCGGCATCCTCCTCATAAGTTACGGTGTAAGAGGATATCTTATCGGCTAACATGTGAATCATAATTCTATCTTCTAGCTCTAGAACATGTACTCCAGTTCTTCAAAGAATCTCCATTAACAATCTCCCAATTCTCTTGATTCTTCCAAATTTTGATGCTTTGTTCTTGATTTCCCATCAGTTGTGAGATCTCCAAGCAATACTAAACCAACTCATTCGATGGATTTTGTTCAAAGTAATCTCGCACCACATGATATAAATAAAATAAATCCACTCTATCTATGATGTGCAATAAATCCCATAGCCTATTGAACACTCACTGAAACTTTCATCGACTCTATGAAACATCGGATAACTTCCATCTTTGGATTCTACAACTTAAAAGCAATAATTTGAGATCATTCATTTTCAACTCGGCATCATCGTAGAATACTCAAAATCCACTATTCTTAAGTAATTCTTTAGTTCATCATTAGTATCGGATCGTAACTCGACTTTCTCTTTCTTTGATATTTGTATATCTTCAACTTGAGTTTTCTTTTTCTTTTTAAGCTCCTTTTTCTATCTTTTCTTTCAAGACATCATCTTTATAATCTTTGATGCTTTCAACACTTTTCTTATAAGCTTCCTAACGACATCATATAATTCTTTCATCTCAAAATAATTAAACCTCTGCGATCCTTTATACCCTTGACTTTTTAAATAAGCCATCATTGCATTTTGTCTTTAGCTCGATTTGGTCTTCTTGGCATAAAAGCGAGAATAGGTGACTCTAATGGTTCATCGACTTGACATTCAATTCCTCTTAAAATTTCTTAGTACGCTTCTCTATTACGAGCTTCTTCAATTTCCTTAACTTCTTTATCTTTAGCATTTAATTCTCTTGAAACTTTCTAGTTGCTTCTTCATTCATAGCAACGAAGTGACTCTTATCATCTTAAAGTAGGTTTCTTTTTCTTCTTTGTTTCTATCAACTTGCCCTTACCTTTATCTTTTGGATCAATATCGGGTTGATCGACTTTTGGTTGTTCTTCTTCTTGCACTCGGAATACTAACACCCTTGGTTGTGATAAACCTTGCAAAATTAAAACAATGGTTTCATCATCACTTGCGATATGTATGGGCTTGAGTGTATCGACTTCCTTTTCGGATATAACCACGAAGGACCGACTTCTTCTTCATGTGGAATAGTTGAAGGACCAACTTCCTCTTGAAAGTCTAATACCCTTGGGTAATCAATTCTTGTCAGTAAGTTCCGGAAAAGCAGTACTTTGATCGGCGGTACCTTGATCATCGATGCTTTGAACTTGAACATCAATAACTTGCTCCTCGGTACTTTGAATAACTTTGTTCTTGATTTCTTGAACTTGGTCCTTTCATGTTCTTGATGCCTTGGGTTCATTCTCCTTAACCACATCTTCTTTCAAATTCTTTTCTTCTAAATTCCTCCCCATTTGAATGAATAATGTTTTGAACCTTTTGGCGTTGATCTTCTTAAGCGCCTCCTTCTTTTTAGATTTGACCCAAAGGCGATGATGTTGAACCAAAGGCGGACAAAATTCTTGAGTCTTCTAAACTTGAGCTTGACAACTTGTCTGTTTAGCTTGAGCCTCGGTAGTTTTCTTCAATTTGACTAACTCCTTGTCGAACATAATTATCTAATGTCAAACCTTGAGAGGGTATAGTATGTGAAGCATATCACGGAATTGGTGAATGTTCCTCGGTTGAGAATCGGGAAGCAGTTTTTAGGAGATAGAAGGTAAAATAGCAACATCATCTTGAACTTGATACCTTGAGCGGTACCTTGTGATCACGATACCTTCTTGAGATGCGGCACTCACGAGAAGCGGTACCTTGAAGCGGTACCTTGAGATGTAGCGGTACCTTACAGGCGGTACCTTCTCGATCTTCATCTTCTTGGCATCGGCTCGACGACTTGAACAACTTCCATCATAGAAGTAGTTAAAGGGTATCCCTTCGATGAATAAATCACTCTTCCTAGCCATGAAAGTGAAAATCTTGGCTTGTTGTACCTAGCAATTAAAAGACTTGTAGGTTTAGGTACATCGAAAGTTGTTTATTGAGGAATACTTGAACAAACCTTGGATACATCAACCATTTGGAACCATGGTGATATGTGACATTCCATCTAGAATTAGCCTTGAAAAATTGAAAACACGATCGGTAGCCAATCCTACTATAGCGGATGCTATATTAGATCCAAATTTCTCCCGTGATGTACTTTTAGCACTAATACAATGAAGCAACACATGCACTAAAAACTTCCGGTGAGGACAAAATAAAGGTTTCTGAATGTTTGTTGATTAAGGACCACCATAACCAATGTGCCCAAAAGTATCCCAAATCGGTTGCTTATCAAAGCGAACAACCCTTCAACATCTTGAACAATAAGTCTTCACGAATAGAGGCTTGATAATCTTGACATTTTCCCGGCAACCATAGCATGAATATATTCTTCATCATTCTCCATATGAACCCTAGCGGTTTCCCAAAATTGTTGAATCCGAGGCTCAATAACATACGGTTCTACTAACGGTAGCATAACTAATTGGCGATCGATAAGAAAATCGATAATATCATGAAAGATTACATTCGCTCGGTCTTGTCTAAATTAGCCACCATGTTGTGTTTGGATACGATGTTCGACTCGACATTGATGATTATATGATCACGGTAAGAAATAGAGCGTATAATATAGGTGAAAGTGAGAGAACTATGGAAAACATTAGGAGATAGCAATATGAGAGGAAATTAGGAGTAGTTATTTATAGGTGAGATTTAAAAATCACGACCATCGATAACAAAGTTACCGTTGGTAGAATTACCATTCAATATTACGTTGGAGCGATGCGTTAATAAGACAACGACACTTTCGCGTGTGCGGTACTTTCTAGCGATACTTTCAAGCGATACTTCCATAAAATCCAAAAAGCATTACTTTTCCATTTTCTTCCTTCAATAGCATATACAACAAACAAACATGAATATCCTCCTCGAGCAATGCATGGGACTACACTAACCTTGAATAGTCCTCTATTAAATGTAGCTCGATAATTGATCATGCCAATACTCACCACCAAGTGAGTAAATCTAGAAACATCAAATCCTTTGGTGAGTAAATCACTACATTATCATCTATATGCTCATTGACAACATTAATGAGCCTATGCTCATAACAATCTCGATGAAATGGTGTCTAATCCGAATATGCTTGGTCTTGGGTGATAAAATGGATTCTTCACAATGCAAATTGTACTCTCATTATCAATGTTGATAGGAGTATTCTTAAAGTTGAACCCATAGTCCAAGAGTTGATTACGCATCCACAACACTTGGCACAACAACTTACGGCTGACCACATATTACGCTTGAGTTGATGATGTTCTTTAATTGATTTCTTTTACTGCCATGAAACTAATCTTCTTCCAAGATATTGGCAACCACTGTGGTTGATCTTCTTCATAATTGTCACTGCATAATCACTATCGAAAAAGCTTCCAGTGAAAAGGTGAATCCTTGGATACCACAACCTCAACTTAGGTTGTTGTTTCAAATAACTAAAATTCTCTTCATTGCATTCATGTGAGAGACCTTGGGTGAGACTTGATATCGGCACATAAACAAACAGCAAACATGATATCGGTCTTGATGCGATAAGATACATAAGACGACCAATCATTGATCATATAACTTGACTTCAATTGGTTGTCCATTTTCATCCTTACCCAATGAGTTGATAGATTTAATAGGTGTAGTAACAAGCTTCATGTTATCAAAATTGAACTTCTTAAGTATATCGGGTTACATACTTGTCTTGACTTATAAAAATTCCTTCCTTTGGTAGCTTAACTTGAAGTCCCAAAAGAAAGTTAACTCACCCATTGAACTCATTTGAAATTCATTACGCATCGACTTCTCAAACTCACGACCATAGACTATTTGGTAGCTCCAAAGATGATATCATCTACATACACGAACTAGCATGATATCCTTCTTATCTCTCTTGATAAACAAGGTCTTATCTATAGCTCCCCTCTATAACCATGTTGCAATAAAAGGTGGAGAGCCTCTCATACCAAGCTCTAGGTGCACGATGTAAGCCATCGAGCTTTGAAAACTTTGTAGACTTTGTTTGGATGTTTGGGATCTTCAAAACCGGAGGTTGTTTGACATGTACTTCCTCTGTAATCTTGCCATATAAAAAGGCACTCTTGACATCCATTTGATAAACCTGAAATCGCATATAAGATGCAAAAGCAAGAAAGATTCGAATTGCTTCAATCCTTGCTACATGAGCAAACACTTCATCATAATTAACTCCTTCTTCTTGTTTGTAGCCTTGTGCAACTAACCTTGCTTTGTTCTTGATGACATTCCTTATTTCATCTCTCTTGACTCTGAACACCCATCTTGTACCAATGACCTTCTTACCATCAAGAAGATCACATAATACCCAAACTTCTTGAATACGAATTGTAGCATTTCTTCTTGCATAGCTTACCCAACTTTCTTTAGTCAATGCTTGAGCAATATTCTTAGGTTCCTCTTGAGAGATAAAGCAGTAAGCAGGCATGTTTGATGGTCCTTATGATTCGGCATGTTACATTTATAGATAAAGCTAAGTAAAGCATTATGATGTTTAGTAAAACTCTTAGCTTTGTGTCTTGTCATCACTCCGAAGTAGAAGGACCAATGATTTGATCGGTGGGATGATTCTTATGAATTCTTAAGTTTGGAGACTATGGAACTCCATAGCGTCTTCAATTAGTAAAATCGACATCTTCATTAGAATCTTAGAAAATACCTTCAACTTCAAACTCATCATCGGTATCTTCTAATCCGGGCATGGTAGGATCATCCAAATCATCCAAAGTCTTTGATAGCAGATGCGGTGATACTTTGGTCAAAATCTTGTCAAAATCTTGTAAGAGTACTCTGCATTACGGTTCTTCTTCTTTGCTTCCTCATAAGCTCTCCTTTGATCATCGGTATAAGAATGTGCTAAAACATCTTGAAGAAGTATCTGATTTAGTTCATCTTGAATAGATTGATCCTCGTGAGACAATGAGGATTTTGGTGCATCGATACTTTCTTTAGATCAACAAAAATTTGTTCTTTATCGACATCATGGCTAATATGAACTCCATGAACAACATCTTTGTAAATCTTCTTCATTGTGAGCAGGTTGATTTTCTTCTCTAACGGTACATAGTTCATAGAAGGAGTTAGAACTTCAAGATCAAATATCCAATCGGGACCTTTACCGCTTCGATTGTCTTGATCTTCTAAAATTCAACATAAAGACAATCTTGAACCTTCTTAGTGACTCTGTTGTACAATCGAAGCCCTACTGTTGGTACTGATAACCCAATAAATAACCTTCTTCGACTTGCCATCAAACTTGCCAGTTATCAATTGTATTCAAAATAGTAGAGGGCATCAAAGGCTTCATAAATCGAATGTTGGGTTTGTTGCCCATCGACAACTCATATGGTGTCTTCATCGTGGCTTAGTAAGCGATACTCTGTTAAGTACATATAGCGGTGCTTGACTTGACCCAATTGAATAGGTAGTTGTGAATCTGCTAACATTGTTCATTGCTTCAATCAAAGTCTATTCTTTCTCTGCAACACCATTACTGCTTTTGTGGTGTTCTTGCAATCTTGAACTCCTCTTGATTCCTTTGTTTGCACAAAAGTCATCCATAAGCTTGTTCTTGAATTCGGTTCCATTGTCACATCTAATACCTCTAACACAGAGTCTCAATTGGTTTCAAGTGCTATTATGAGTGTCTCGATAGCATCAAAGTATCATCTTTAAATCCCAAGAAAAATACCCAATGAATCTCTGTAATCACTGTTACAACTAAGTAGTACTTCTTCTTGTTCAAACTTAACATGATCACTGAGGACCAAATAGATCCATATATAACGACTCAATGGTTCTCTAGTCCTTTCCCAAGCTTCTTGCAAGAAGCTTTATGTTGTTACCCTTCTTACATGCCAAGCAGGGTGATCATTCTTGTAAGTCTTTGAAGGTAAACCTCAACTAAATTCCTTTGACCGGTTTGTTGATATTCTTGAAATTGACATGGCCCAATCTTCTATGCCAGCGATGTGCTTTTCGGATGTTGCTTTTGCCACCAAACATGTGGCTCTCCATAGAGTGAAGACTCTTCATATCTAGACTATACACATCATTGGTTCTTGGTATTCTAAGGACTACCAAGTTATCATCAACATGCTTGAATTCGGGAGAAAGGATGAGACATTACGTGTCAATGAATAACACGGGATGCTTTTATCCTGATTTGAGAGGCGACAATAAGTTGAACTTGAGTTCCTTCACATATCTAACATTCTCAAAATCTATCATACTGCTTTGATAGTTCCTTTCCATTAATTCTTCCTCCAATGGGATCATTCCCAAATGCAACTCGTCCTCCACTAAGAGATCTAAAATCGGACAAAATCTCCTTGTCTCTGTCATACTTCGAGCAACCACTATCTATAATCAAATGATCTTTAAGCTCCTCTTACAGGTTGCCTGCACAAAGATTTAGAGTTAGTGACTTTTAGGAACCCAAGCCATTCTTGACTTGTGTTCCCTTGTGGAGTTACAAACTCAAATTCTTTGAGTATGTAATTCCCACTATTTTTAAAACATGATCTAGAATTATCTTTTGATTTTTAGCATGTGGATTTTCAAAATTTACGGATTTTCAACAGAACTCTCTTTCAAATTCATTCTCTTTCTCTTGTATCGAAAAACATTTGATTCACTTTTTGTTGAAAGTACTATTTGTCCCTCGTGATACTTTCTCTCTTAACCCATTCGGTTTTAACACTTGGTTCACGTGATCTAGATCCCTATGTGAATTATAGTACCTTCTAGGTTGATAATAATGAGATCTCTTAGTGTTCTATTCCAAGCGATGTTAGCGATTACCTTGTTTGAATTGAGAGTACTTTGATAAGGCACTTGCTTGTGAAGAGTCTTGAGTGGTTTAGAAAAAGGTCTTCTTTGGTGAGGTACCTATAGTGCAGTGAGAAATTGTTGTGATTTACCTATTTGAATTATTCGGTGGTTTGTTCTCTCTAGGTTTACGGTTGTGGACATGTTCTTTGAAATTTTCTATGGTATTTTGAGTGATGTTCACAATCCTTGATTAAATGAGTAGGACTAAAGCACACAAAACACGATTTTGACCCATACTTCAAAGTGACTTCTTCTATGTCTATGACCAAAACTATTTTGCCTTCTAGGTGAATGATTGAACTGTTTTGACCAAAATTATCCCAAAAGGTTTAGCGATCTTGTTTTGAAAAGGTTTTCTGAAGGTCTTGCTTTTGGAGCGATACTTTGAGTTGAAGGTACCGCTTGACTTTGAACATTGTTTTCAGGTTTCTTTTGGGGTTTCGAGACCTAGATTGACCAATAAGCTTTTCTAAACTCTAGACCTGTCTACACCAAAGCGTGAAACATCGGTCTTATGGGTTGATGACTACCCGATGGGATGTGGGACTGACATGATAACCCTTGTCCTCCTTATATTACGGAGGTGGTTCATAAATTGAATCCTCATTACTAGATGTGTCTACATAATTAATGAGTTCATCATCACTAGTGGTTATATCCTCTAGGTCATCACCGATTGATTCTCTTCTATGTTATCAAAGTCCATACCAAAACCTAAGCCGGTTCTAATGTAAGCTCTTCTCGGTTTTGAACATAAGTAACATGTAATGAGACGATTCTTTCCGGGCATCAAACTTTGCTAACAAATCATCTCTTTCCTTAGTCAATTTCTCAATTTCAACAATTTTACAATTTAGTTTCCATTCACTTAGTTTTAAGCTGGTAATCTGTTGTTCATACTTTTATTGAGCCATTTCATTATTTTCATGTGTTATAATTTTAGCTTCCATAGACTCTAAATTAATTTGATAACGACTACCTCGGACCTAGCCCTAATACAATTATCTCTTTCAATCACATAAGCGCCAAGTAATTTTTGATAAAATCATGACAATTTGAGCATACCTCGGAGATAGGGGTGAACTTGATGAAGTAGCCACCATTGCAAGTAGAAACGAGGATCATCTTCTCTCTAGCTCCAATCAAATCCTCCAAAACCATCTCCGATTCCAAAGCGGCATGATCGATTCCTCATCAAAGCGGTGCTCGGTCCAATTCTTCCTTTGAATCTTCAAGCGCTTCTTCCCTTTGCTACCATCTGATGAGTTCTTTGGTTCATCATCAAACTCTTCACTCGATCAACCTTTGATAAATTTTCTTGAGCAACCAAAGCTTTTGTTTGATAATAGGAATTTCTTTGAGCTCGGCTTTGGTTTCTCGGTCATCTGTTTGCTTGATACTTAGCAAACCCTGCACTCCTTGCAAAGTGTCCGTCTTTTGACAATTGAAGCATTCAATTTTAGATTTGTCAAAAGTGATTCCTATTTTGGTTTGAAGTCAATGCTCTTTCTGTTTTCTTCATGTACTTGATCCTTGCGATGATTAATGCAACTTGCCCACGATATCAATTTCTTCTAAAGCATCCTCTTCAATGGGAGAGATCTTCTTCATAAATTACAGGTAAAGAAGCTTGTTGTGCAAAGAAAGAGCATACAACTTCATCGAGTGCATGGTAGTAGTTGGTGGGGTTTCTTTGAGCATAGGTGGGGGTGTATAAACGATGCTGAGCCACGATACTTTGAGTAGGAGAAGCGGTACTTTTAGTGGAAATCTTGCCCTCTTTCGAGATGACGAAAAGCAATCTTGTGAGACTTAGAACTTGTTTGACCATTCATCTCATGCTCATATACCTTGGATGGTTGTAGAGATCATCAAAGTCCATGACATCAAACTGGTTTTCCTCGATCATTGTAGCTATCACATGCCATGTTGATGGCGGACTCATAAGAACTTGAGATTAGCATCTTCAAGCTGAAACTTGTGCTTTGTATAGCTTCAACATCTTGAGAAGGTTAAAATCTGTCATATGACATCAAAGTTTTCTCTTTCTCCAACGTTGAATGTTTCAAGCTAGCGCTCAGCAGTTGTGAATCTTTTGAAGCATCATTACCTCCAAACCTTGTTTTGAGAGCAGCCCGAGTTGCTTAGCATCTTTAGCATCATGAAACTTGAGAAGATGACCATCGGAATGGCGGACAAGAGAATGTTGAGTGCCTTCTCTTGATTCCTTAGTGTGGCTGTGGTAAGGCGCCTTAGGTACTTTGGGTTGTCCGAGAACATCAATAGTTTCGGAACTTCTTCATTACCATTGACAATTATATTCCACGATGGTTGATGCAGTGATTGCAATATCTTGCCTCATCTTCATGCTCCATAGATCGTATTCGCCTTCTTGATGACAAGAATCCTCATTGAGGTGATGGAAGGTGGTGGAGCGAATCAGTTGACATCTTTTGGTTTTAGGGTTTCTTCTTAGTAAGATTTTCCACACAAGCTCGATACCACTTGTTGGATCGATGTACTCTAACCAAACTAACTTAAATAGCTTGTTTGAGGTTTAATAACCTCGGATAAATCCTAAGTTATTAACAATGAAACTCGAGCAAACTCTATTAAGTATGCGGAATTTACTTAACAAAGATAAGAAGAATAACTTTAACTTTTATTAATAACTCTAATTACGCTTATGTACGGGCGCTTTAACAACTCTAATAATATCGAACTTCTCTAAAACTCTAATAATGTCACGTACATCTAATATCAATATAGGGGTCCTTTTATAGGCTCAAGGATAACCCTAAGCGATTTACAATTCTTATCCTTGTCGTCAAGTAAACAATACTTAGAAAGTTCTAGATAAACATTACTTTCTATCTTTAATCTAATACAACCGACTTATAATCTTTGCGGTACTTTGATGATAAGCGATGCTTTGACTTTTACATAGCGGTACTTTGACTTCTTGGTGCTTTATCTTTCTGCGATACTTTGTTAATCTTGACACTTTAACTCTTGATGCTTTAACATTACGTATCCCAGCGAAATCGTGAGCGAGGACTTAGTTATTGATGCTCTAAACCATGCTTCTTCTTACGTGTTTTGATCTCCCAAACCCTAAAAGGTTTGGGAAAGGAAGATGATTAAGCGGTGAAACCATCGACTATTTATAGGCTTGAACTAGTTACTGGTAACCTTATTAGTTAGTTACATCGTAACTTCTTTCAATCTTTGTGCTTATCCATGGTTACAGGCGTAACCTAAGATGGGATTACGCCGTAGATTACGTAATCCAATGTATTTCTTCATTACGGCATAGCCTAAGGCTGAGGGCTACGCCGTGGTCATTGTCAATTTGGTGCATATCGGTTTTACGGCGTAACTTTGGTGAGGGTTATCTGTGGTATCATCAAACTTTAGTTGCGTCGTAACTTCATTGTTAGTGCAAATATTACGATATTTAATCTATACATTCTCATTTGTTTTGTTGATGACAAACATGTAACTTGTAATACATAACGTAAAATGTATAAGTTACTTGTAGTTAGATCTTGTCTCAACATACTCTCAACACCTCTCGACGACTCAAGTCCTTGTATGCTACAACACGGAGTTCGTACATGTTTGTTATCTTTGCATTATGATCAAACCCCAACAAACCAATAAACAAGTTTAGTTAAATAGTTTATGTACAACAACTAGTGTTTACATATTGGGTAAATATATACATAGCTAGTATGTATTATAATGGGTAATATAAATGGGTGGAAACTTAAGTATTTGACCCATTGACCAAATACATTGAATGTAGTTGGTAAAACCCAAAGTCCATGACCCATACCCATTGCATGACATCATGCATAAGTCATATATGGATATTATCCATGACCCGTAGTATTGACCCATACCCATAAGTCTAGATACATTGTACCTTGGTGGGCACTCAAAACCATAACCCATAACCCACGGTTTCAACCCAAAAACAATGGGTAAAGAGGGCGTGCACGGATCCCTCATATGACCCACGGATCCCTTGGAATTACAAGGCCGGATACCTCCAGAAGGGATCCTTGGGGCAGAACATGGTTTTGGTCTTTTTGCCTATAAATAGCAAGCCAATTCTTACCATTTCCACACACCTTCACACATAGTTTCTCTCCACCAAATCTAGGATATTTAGATCATTAGGAAACATGTAAACCACCCTCGTCTCATATGATCGTAATGCTTCTAACTCTCATTTGTTGTAAGCATACTCCCGAAGTGATCCTCCAAAGCAAGCTTAGAGATCTTGCTTCCTTACCTACTGAAGTGATCACCCATCACAAGATACAAGCACATGAAGATCTTATACAACAAGCTTGGGAAACTTGTCATCTTCATTCATAGAAGACTAACTACATCATGCTTTGGGTTCTTGATGTTTAGTCTAGGAGTTTATATCCATTAGTGTTGTTCCCGTTCACTGCTCGTTTAAAAGCGACTTAAGTTTATAAAACAAGTTAATAGTGAACTATAGTGAAATTAACATAAGAAAAGCACACTAAGTAATTTTCAACATCATATTCTTATTAGAAATAAATCCACAAAGAATCGTTACCCAAGTACTTACGGAATAGTACTTGGGATTGAAATGACAAAGTTGGGTGACTCCTCTAAGCTCGAGCTAAGTCAAGCACAACTCTTAGAGCTCATTGAGCTATCTCGGGAACTAAGTTGTATTTGGAGGAGTGAAAAGATGGCTTGCGTGTATGTATGTTTTACAATTCACAAGCTTAACCTTTCACTCCATCTCTTATGCTATTTATACATGTATGATATTTGACTCTTTCCTAAGTGACAAACCGACATCATGCGAAGACAAAATCTTGATGTATTTTGTCTGCATTTAAAGACTATTCTAGGTAAGAGACAAGACTACTTTCCTAAGTTCGGTGATGACACTGAGCACGATCTTTTGCCATTCGGGGAAAGTTGACTTTGGTTGATAAGGACTTCGTCTTATCGATTCAACCTTCCGGCCTTGTCCCGCTCTTTCTTGATCTTTACATCCTTGATCTTCTACTTGGTTTGTCTTGATGTAAGAAGTTGGAGAGGAATCTTAGGGATTCGGTGAGTTACTTTCATCACTCACTGAATCCATCATCTTCTTCTTGACTCGTCTTCACCCTTTAAGTTCCGCCTGCGGGTGGAGACTTCTTTGCCTCTTCTTGGTATCACGAAGATGACTCACCCGAGACTATGCACTCGGTGACTGTTTATGTTAACGGATTAAACACTTGGGCTATTTTCTATTCAAATCCTAGATTAAGGGGTTTGGGTATTCTTGAACAGCGGTCTCCCTATTTGGATATCTGAATAGCCTAAGTGGTTGATCGATGTAAGTGAGCAAGAGGCTTCTTCTTGCGAATGTACTAATGAATACAATAAGGAACACTGAGTAAATGAATAAAACATACATCGTTTATTGATCGATTACATAGTTCCTATCACTAGTACAAAAGATAAAACAAAATGATGTCAATCCGGATGGATTCCCAAATGCTTCAAGCTTGACCTTTTTGGTGATGAGTGTTTCTCGCCGGGATGGTCTCTTATCTTGGCATTCGGTCTTGGCGAACCGGATGTTTCTTGGGGTTTGAATTTGAGAGGCCACCGGTATGTAGCTCAACATTACGACACTTGACTGATCAATATAACTCCATCTTTGAAAGCAGGGGTTTCCATAGACATCAATGTGGAATAGCCCTCTTCGAGCTTCTCAATCACTAGGCAGTTCTAAATTTAACCCTTGAGAATGACTCCTGTTACACTCCAGGTCGAGCACTTTAATCTCGAGTTGGAACTCAACTCTCTTCCTTTTGTCGGTGGATGATTGTGGTTGAGATCCTTGAGGTCTGATTAAAGCGGCTGAATTCCCGTTGGGTGGACAATCTCTCGATCTTTCATATCTTTCTTGAGCATTTTCATCGGGTCCTTAACCACCGCATTCTTCTTCTTTTCAATGATTGGACCAAGCTCATCAAGTTCGATGATCCCAAAGTCGGTGAATTTGAGGGATCATGGACCTCGAAGTGTCTTTTATCAACCCCTACATAGGCGTTCATGGCGGTGGTTTGGTATTGGGGATGATTCGACATCGTGATTTTTCGGAAGCCTTGACTTGTCATTGTCGATTGTACTCCTCGATTACGCTTTGCACGAGAGCTTGATTTTCTTCTTTTTCATCCGGTTGCTTTTTCATTGCGACCATCCGAGCCCTTTGAGCCTCCTTGAACTTTTGCCCCTGCGACCCTTTTGAAGTTTGCTTGGATCTAATCCCATGTTCTCGGCTTCTTGGCGACAACCTTTTCGGTGCTTTTTGTTCTTTTTCTCTTCCTCGACTTGTTTCAACCTTTTTCTTCTTTAGCAAGGTGTTTACTCATTTGTTCTTGTGTGACGGTATTGATGTCTCCGATTTTATAGGGAATATTCTCGGGCTCGAAGTTGCCATCTTGCCTTTTCCTTTGTCTGGCACGAGGAAGATGAAGTTGCTACGGGGTGGTGGTGTTGTTATTATTGGAGTGATTACTATCGGTGTTGTTGTTGTTGATGTTGTTGGTGGGATTAATGAGATCGGTGTTCTTGAGACCGGTGGGGATGATGAGATTTGAGCCCGATGTTGTTGGTGTTGGCTCCCCTCGGTGTGAGAAGGAGTTTCTTGACAATATTCTCCCCTCAATTGTTGCGGAGCCTCGGTGAGGGCAAGAGTTGGAGTGGGTCTTTGAAGGGGGGTGGCAACTTGACCATGAAGGCTGATAAATTTACGAGATCATAGCCTTGATGTCGAAGTGTCGATTGAATACCGGTGACTTTAGTTTCCAAATTAGCACGAGAAACCTCCGGGCTGTCATTACAGGCCCAAGATTCGGGCCGGAGATGAGGATGCTGAGCCAAAGTAGTCACTGGTATTTATAGAGTCAGATGTAGCTTGAAGAGGCGGGCCGAGGATGGAAGACCACAATATTTGCGAGACTTGAGCATATTGAAGCGATTCGGTGAGGTTTGAGGATTGTTTCAAGTGCTCCTCGGTAGCCTCCGGCACTTTAGAGTTGAGTGTTGGGTCTTCTTTGGCAAACTCACGATTTCATCTATCGTGGTACCTACACCACAAGATGCGAGGAATTTAGCCATGTTTTCATCCGGTCGGTGAATGTTGTCATACATCGATCCTTATGCTCATGAACATTTTCATCAAAGCCATGTACCTCGACCTTTAGATCGGCATAACTTGCGGCGACCTCGATGTGTTGCTCCACAATGTCGATGACCCCGAGAATATAACCTTCTTGAAGCTTTGGTGATCCAATCGAACTAGCTGTCTTTCGGTGAGTGGGAGAACATTATCAAATCTTTCAAATTCATCGATGGATGAAGAGAGTCATTATTGTCGAGCTTGGTGATTCGGTATGCTCTCGTGGATCGGTGAGGCTCTTGTTCGACTTGAACCTCGGCGTCCATATCTTCTCGGTGATAAGATTTCATCATCGGTCTCGACAAGCTCATCTTGAGAGAATAATATCCGGTGACATCGACCTTGATTAACTGAGGGGTTGGTGTTGGGTTCCATATCGTGGTGGTATGTTTCCTCACGAGTCTTTGTCCCCGTGGACCCCTCGGACAACGGTGGGCGTTTCGATGTCTTCTTGGAGTCGAGATTGGTTGTGGGTTCCGTGTCGGCGGGTTGTTCCTTTCCCTCGAGTCTTTGTCCCCAGTGACCCCGAGACACCGGTGGGCGTTCCGATGCCTTTAGCGCAGTCGGTGATAGTTGTATCCCTATCAGTGGGTTGTTTGATTCCTACGAGTCTTTGGGAGAGATTAGTGTGCCCTCGGACAAAGGCTTGGATTTGCTAATGTCATCACTGGGCGTGGTGGGCGCTCCCCTACCGGTGGGTTGTTTGTTTCCTCGGATCTTGGGAGTAGTAGGTGTGACCAAGGGCACCTTGGCCGTGATTTATCGGTGTCCCGTTGTCTTGGGGTAGTTATTGCACAGTCGGTGGGTGTCTTTGTGGTCTCGGGCTTTTGTGCCTCTTGTTGTGCTCCACGAAGCCTCGGGGCCTGAGACTTTGGTTTAGTCTTAGTCCCGGTCACGAGACTTCCCTTTTCTTTTTAGAAGCATGGTTTTGAGACCGATCCACTTTGATTGTTTACTGAAATCATGTGGGCGTCAATTCAATGGGAGTGACAAGGGATGGGTCCTTTGAAATTTGATGGGCTCGGGATGCGGTAAATTTCAAATTTTTCATCCCGAGTATAGTTTGAACCCGATGCGATTGCAAAGCACATGAGACAAACCTAGGATACGAAGCGTGCTTCGTCCCTAGTTTTGCTCAGTAGCTTCGTTCACGAGATCACTGTAAATGATCTCTCCTATGTCGACAGTGACCCCATTCATCAGCGGTATGCCATCATCAATGAATAGAGTTAACTTGTTGGGTGGATGAGTGGTTCCCGTAGAGGACACGAATCATAAAAGTGAAGAGGATCCTCCAAGCCACGGGAATGAGCTTTTAGTGACTGGGGTCTTGTCCAAAAAGTAGGATCTAAAGCGATTTGTTTTAACCCATCCTTCATGTGGAGGGTTCGGGATGGGCGACATAAGCACCTTTGTTATAATCTAACCCGGTTGATGTGCATAGCGTTTTGTAATCCAAGGTGTGTTGTTTTCCCCATTTAGATCGAACGATGAGATACTCCGAGAGGTCTAAGGTTATTCTCATCGATAGAAGGTGTCGGGTCAAAGGCTCTAGGTAGCCCAAAACTCCACGAGGTAGTTTGGGTACCTCTTGAGGACATTTTACAAAGGCCGTTTTGGTGGGCGATTGAATAAAAATTTTATAATGTCTTTATAGGTAGGGACATTTCGGGATGTTCAAAATTTTCTATGACATTATTTGTTTTAAATTCAACGTTAGTAAGATCCCTACCCAATCGAGAAGCAAACGGAGAGATTGTGTTCTAGCCATTTCCATATGAAATATTTTAGGGTTTTGAAAATTTTGACTAGAATAATCAAAGTAGTTTTTGATCTCTCAAGTTTGTGATGAAAACTTTTTGTAAATGTTTACAAGAAGGGTTTTCAAAAGAGGTTTTAAGAGTTTTTGAGCACACACAAATGTTTTTGAATTTTAGAAATGATTTTGTGAGTTTTGTTGCGAGAAAAGATTTGTGTGTGTTTGTTTGTGTTGGAAGAGGGTATTTATAGAGTGATAAGAGGGTGTTTTGTGCACAAATGGGAATATTAAAGTCGGTTTTGAAAGGCGTTTGAATTTCCACATTTAATGCTACCACTCCATTACCCATGATAAAATCCCGTTTTCAAAGGAGCGATTGGTGCGGTAAAAGTGCACTTTGCGAGAGATAAAATATCAATTTGATATTTTTGTGAGAGGCATTAAATGCCAAGTGGGATGACATGAAGACAAAGAGACATATATTCCTTTATTAAATTGGCATAGTTACCAACCTAGGACATTTAAGTAGCGATACTTTACATATTATGACACGCTTGATCAAGAAAAAGTAACCGGACTAATAATGGTGAAACTTGATTTTAATGAATCATTAATCTTACGGAATCTTATGTGATATTAAGGGTTGGCCTTACATGTGTGTCGTTAAATGCATCCTCGCGTCGAGATTAGCAAATGCAATGGTTTATACTATATTTGATACAAACGTTTTAAGTTTGAAGCGGAAGCGTATTCCCCCCCTCGCGTTTTCACATTCATCACTTGGTTCGCCCGTAGTTAAGAGACAATCGTATCAATAGGGCTTATCCTTGGTGTGTGAATCATAATATAACGTTTAAAACTCCCAATTACACTAAGGATAACTGGATAGCCTTTAATAAGTTTAGACCTCAGACTCAATTAACCCCTGAACAAGTATTTTGGAAGATAGATATGGAAAAGAGAAAAGGTGATGAACTTATTGAAAAGAATCCTCCCTTTAGGAAATTGCCTCAAGTTACAGTGTATCCAGCCAATACACCAATGCATTTAGTGCCTAGAAATCTTCCCACTCAAAGTAAAACCTTAATCAACTTATATGTAGTTTACCAACTATTTGTTGATTTTGAGAAAACCTGTAAGAAGATAATCACACCAAGGAATTCTTAAGGGAAAGGGTTTTGAGCAAACTAAAGCATGTTATCTAAGCGAGGTCATTCCATTCTTTAAACAACTAAAAGAACAATTCGAGAGTATTCAAATGCTATAAACACGAAGTGAATGAAATGAAAAGATGTTTAATGAAATGGAAAACGAGGTTAAAACATATGAATGTGAGCTTAAAAGTAATGAGATTGAGAGGAAGAATATTCACATCCTTAATGAGAATTTGATTACTAGATGTATTGATTAAAATGTGTTTTATACTGTCACGAATTATTCCATTACTGCTTCTTAATTTCATGATTTATCGATTGCATTGAAAGTCTCACAAGATCGTATCAATGAGCTTGAAACCAAAAATTCAAAATTGCATGACAAAATCGAAAGGGATGATCATGATAACATGGTCATGCATTTTTCTAAATTAGAAGTCGAATATCTTGATTTACAATTAAAATATTAACATCTTGAAGAAAGAATTAAAACTTCAAATGTCAAGACATCTTCGGATGCTCCTGAGTTTGATGCATATTTTGAAATAAACTCTCGTGATGAACGGATTCAAGCTCACTGCAACACGATCCGAAAATTGAAAGCCCAAATTTCCCAATTGAAGGGTAATTTAAGTGAAGTGACTGGCTCCCACATGCCTCCTCCTTTAGATTCTCAAAATTTCCATCTTCAAAACCTCATTGATGTATTACAACATGAAAATGAGTGTTTCCTAGCAGAAAATGAAAAGGTTAAACTGCATTTCAAAGAGCTATATGAATCAATTAAGGTCACTCGTGACAAGAACAATGAAAAGATAACGTCTTTGCAAAAAGAAATTGAGAATCTGAAGAATCAGGTAAAAGGGAAAATGCCAATCACTAGTGGTGATAATGTTGCACCAAAGGTGCTGCTTGTATTAAATATGATGTGAATGTGAAGTATATTCCTCCTCATCTTAGGAATAATGAATTTGCATTTCAAACATATCTTTCGTACCTTAAGGATAGTTTAGAGAGTCTCTGTGAGATTGTAGAAGATGATAAGATAGAGAAACCACTTGATAATGCGGTTGGGCATGCATGCTTATATGCCAAACGATCTCAGGAACTCTTAGAATGTATAATTGCAACATGTCCTAAATCTGGTACTAGGCGAGATAGAATAGTTATGCCCAGTTCTATGCCTAAAGTCAAGCATGTGACCTTTGATGTGCCTCCTAAAGTCTCAGATCCCAGCACTTCTAGACCAGAAAAGCAAAAAGTAGTAAAACAAACTAATATTCCCATCGTTCCTTCTACAGGAGTAATCAGTGACACTAAGGCTAGCGGGTCAAAGCCTTCAGGCAATACAAAGCAAGATAGGACCGCGCGAGCTAAGAGTGATCAAGAGAAGAAAGTAGAAGACCACCCTAGGAATAATAAGTTTGAGTTGAATAAGATGAATCGTGTTGATTCTAGTATTAGCTATAAGCGTACTGTAATTAATTCGAATTTTGCTACTATTTGCAAAACATGTAATGAATGTTTGGTTTCTGGTAATCACTATGAATGTGTTGTGAAAGATTTGAGAAATATTGTTAAATCTCCAATTAAAATTGTCAGAAATGCTAAACAGGTTAAGGAAGTCTGGAAGCCTACAGGGAAAAGGTTTAGTAATTATTGGAAGCCTACATGGAGAAAGTTTAGTAATGTGGGTTATCAATGGAAACCTACTGGCCGTAAATTCAAAGTTAATGAATTTTGCCCTAAGATGTCTAGATCTATGCCCACTAAGAAATGGAAGCCTACTGGTAGAATCATACCTTTAAGAAGTTGTCACACTTCAAATAGGTCCACTGTCACTACTAGTCTTACTTCCACCATTAATGATGACATAGCTTCTAGAAATACTGTAGGTATACCAATTGCATGCACTAACCAATCGGAACCCATTTTATCATGGGGATCCAAAGCTTCCAGTTATCCATACTTGTCTGTGTTCAAATGCAGGTCGTACAAATCGTCCTTTGGTATTTGGACTCAGGCTGCTCAAAACATATGACTGGAGATCGCTCTCGGCTCAAGAACTTCGTGAATAAGTTCATCGGGACTGTTAGATTTGGGAATGACCACTTTGGGGAAATTATGGGTTATGGAGATTATGTTTTTGGCGATAGTGTGATCTCCCGGGTATATTATGTGGAAGGTCTTGGTCATAATCTGTTCTCTGTTGGTCAATTATGTGATTCTGATCTTGAAGTGGCCTTCAGAAAGCACTCTTGCTTCGTTAGAGAATTAGATGGTGTTGAACTTCTAAAAGGAACTCATGGCACTAATTTGTACACCATCTCTATCGAAGACATGATGAAGTCTTCTCCAATTTGCTTGTTGTCTAAGGCATCTAAGAACAAGTCATGGTTATGGCATCGTCGTCTCAATCACTTGAACTTCGGCACCATAAATGATCTTTCTAGAAAGGACCTCGTAAGAGGCTTGCCCGGTTGAAATACGAAAAAGATCATCTTTGTTCAGCATGCCAATTGGGCAAAAGCACGAAGTATGCCCACAAACCCAAACCTGCCAATTCCAATATGGAAGTTCTTCATACCCTTCACATGGATTTGTGCGGACCCATGAGAGTACAAAGTATAAATGGGAAGAAGTATGTGCTAGTTGTTGTTGATGACTACTCTCGGTTTACTTGGGTTAAGTTTTTGAGATCAAAGGATGAAACTCCAGAAGTCATCATAAAACTCATTAAACAATTGCAGGTTCGGCTTAACAAAACAGTTAGAATCATCCGAACAGACAATGGAACTGAATTTGTGAACAAAGAACTTAGTCAGTTTTATGAAAGCATTGGAATCAGTCATCAAAGAAGTGTTCCACGCACTCCTCAACAGAACGGTGTAGGTGAAGGGTGAAATCAAACTCTTGTGGAAGCTGCAAGGACTATGCTAATATATTCAAAGGCTCTAATGTTTCTCGGGCGGAAGCCATTGCCACTGCATGTTACACCCAAAACCGTTCCCTAATACATACAACTCATGGAAAAACTCCATACGAATTAGTTCACAACTGAAAACCGGATCTTTCGTTTCTTCGTGTGTTTGGAGCTTTGTGTTATCCAACCAATGATGGTCAAGATTTGGGAAAGTTGAAAGCTAAGGGCGATATCGGATTTTTTGTTGGTTATGCACCTAATCGGAAGGGTTACGAATCTACAACAAAAGAACCCGAGACATTATGGAAACTATTCACGTTACATTTGATGAGTGATCGAGCAAATGGCTCTGGACAATCCGATTCGGACCCGCATCTCAACTTTTGACATCTGGACCCATTAGTTCAAGTCTTGTACGAATCCTTCTCCTGCAGTTCCTTATGTACCTCCATGAGAAGAAGATTTGAAGAAAGCTGTTCGATCCAATGTTTGATGAATACTATGAGCCTCGGTGATGATAAACGCACCACCAACTGTAGTTGCTCCTACTCCAACCAATACAAATGGTCCATCTATTTCAATGTCTTTATCTCAAGAAGCGCCATTTGCCGATCATTCATCATCATCTTCGAATCCTCAATCATCTTCTGTGGGTCAAGGAAATGCATTTGCTAATTCTTTTGGAGATAACCCCTTTGCAACTCCGAAGATGCTCCGTTTGAAAACATATTTGCCCATGAACCCACTCCTGAAACATCTTCACCAGGGGATCCTAACTCTGCTACATCAGTTCCTTACCAACAACCACATGAACATCTCAGAAAATGGACACATGATCATCCATTGGATAATATCATTGGGAATCCTTCTCGTCCGGTATCTACTAGAAAACAACTTGCCACTGATGCCTTATGGTGCTTCTTCAACTTTGTACTATCAAAGATCGAACCAAAAGATGTCAAAACAGCAATGTCTGAGGACAACTGGTTTAATGCTATGCAAGATGAAATCCATGAGTTCGATCGTCTTGATGTATGGGAATTGGTGCCTCCTCCAGATTGTGCTATGATTATTGCTCTCAAGTGGATCTTCAAAGTAAAACTTGATGAGCACGGTGATGTTCTGAAGAATAAGGCGAGGCTTGTGGCTAAAGGATATCGACAAGAGGAGGGTATTGACTTTGAGGAATCATTTGCTCTGGTTGCACGAATTGAGGCTATCAGAATCTTCTTGGCTAATGCTGCTAGCAAGAATATGGTAGTTTATCAGATGGATGTAAAGACTGCTTTTCTTAATGGAGATCTCAAAGAAGTGGTCTATGTTAGTCAACCCGAAGGTTTTGTGGATCCGGAACATCCTACCCATGTCTACCGCTTGAAGAAGGCCCTCTACGGTTTGAAGCAAGCTCCTAGGGCATGGTACGATACGTTGTCAAAGTTCCTTTTGGCAAATGGATTCTACAAAGGAGCAGTTGATCCTACATTGTTCACCAGAAAGTCAGGCAAACATTTAATTCATGTTCAAATATATGTTGATGATATTATATTTGCCTCGACCGACCCTAATGAATGTGACCGATTTTCAAAAGAGATGGGCTCTAAATTTCAAATGTCAATGATGGGACAAATGTCATTTTTCTTGGGATTACAAATTTCACAAAGTCCCGGAGGCATTTTCATTAATCAATCTAAATATGCAAATGAAATTTTAAAGAAATTTGGATTTGATTCTTGTGACCCTGTTGACACTCCCATGGTGGAACGAACAAAGCTGGATGAGGACCACTCGGGGATCCCGGTTGATCAAACGAAATATCGTAGTATGATTGGATCCTTGATGTACCTCACGGCCGATAGACACGATATTATGTTCGTTGTATGCATGTGTGCTAGATACCGAGCTAAGCCTACCAAAAGCACCTTGAAGCGGTTAAGCGGGTCTTCGGTACCTCAAGGAACCATTAACATGGGACTTTGGTATCCGAAGGACACCGGTATGTCACTAACGACCTATGCGAGATCTTGACCATGCGGTGTCAAGATACTCGTCAAGTACTTGAGGAGGTGCTAAGTTTTGGGTGATAAATTAGTGGTGGTCTTCAAAGAAATAAATGAGTACTTCCATATCCTCTACAGAGGCTGAATACATAGCCATGTCATCATCTTGTGCTCAAATATTATGGATGAGATCCCAATTATCAAACTATGGCTTTGTATTCAACAAAATTCCTCTGTACTGTGATAACAAAAGTGCCATCGCTATCTGGTGCAACAATGTTCAACACTAAAGAGCAAAGCACATAGACATTCGACATCATTTCATCAGGGAACAAGTAGATAAAGGTGTGGTTGAACTATATTTCGTGAGGACTGAGTATCAGCTGGCAGACATCTTCACAAAAGCTCTTTCTAGAGATCGTTTTGAGTTTATCCTCCCACGACTTGGGTTAAAGAGTCTACAGCCGGAAACTCTCAAACGTCTTCAGGAGGAAGATGAGGAGTAAAAGGAGTTTCTTCACCTATTCTTTGTAAATATTTTATCGAAAAAGCAAAATACAAAAATATAAAACCAACAAAAAGAAAATAGAAAAATATAAAATTTTCAAAAACCCATTAAAAATTTAAAAAATTCAAAAATTCCAAAAAAATATTGTTTTCTCAAGGCATGTCTTACGGTATCGATAACATCTACGGTCTTAGAAATGTCATTCAACAATGGCACGAGACTTTAGATGAAGTTCGAGCGAAGGTGTAAATATTTTCTAAAACATGTCTCAAAATTGATAGCTTACTGTCATTTCAGGCAGTAACTCGAGCTCAAAATGATGGCTTGCAGTTATTTTGGACTGTAACTCGCTTTTAAAGAAAGGACAGTGCTATGGTAAATCGATTTTAAAATATCAAGCTCTGATCCTAAAAACAAAAGTTCATAAGGAACATTTGTCGCCAAAAAAGACGAATGTTTCTTAACAAATGTTTTTCATTCTAAAGATTCTTCTGAAAAATATTTGTCTTCAAATGAAAACAAAATTGCTTTGAAATTTACTCGGACTTAATTTTTGAAATTCAACTGGACTTATACTCTGTCAAAATCTTCGTCACTCAATCAACAACTACGGTCATTGATTGAGGGGGAGAATGATTTCAAACATTTCAAAAGAATATTTTCAAACAATTGTACCATTTAATTAGTCTGTTTTTAAAATTGGAGCAGTGCATTTTAAATATTTTCAAATTGTACAAGTGCGGTTTATTGGACAAATAAATACATTTAACCATAAAAATTCGAACTTGGTGTTTGGCTATAAAACTTGGTACAAGAGCATGTTACGGTTCCTTCCTCACTCAATGGTACATGAGCATTTTACAAATGGTACATGAGCATGTTAGATCAATGGAGATTAATATTTCAAAATCGATCCTTATCAGTCAAGTGTTTTAAAAATAAGTCACATCTCTGCTCAAAAAGCTTTCTAAAATAATTTAAATCAATTGGGATCCCAAATCTCAAAGGGTTTGAAAATTGTGATCGGGGGAGAGTTTGTGATTTAAATCGGAAATAAACTGATAATTTGGTCAGTATTTTTAGAAATACAATAAAAGGCACTCCTTCCTACATGTGCCAAACGATTTCAAATTTTCCATGCACATGTTAAGGGGCAGCATTTATCTAAAACCAAAAAGGATTCAAATATGTTTGATTTGACTCAAAGTGCATGTTTTCTCTAATATGTGCAAAACTCTTTCGAATTTCGATGCACATATTAAGGGGGAACAAGTAAAAGAAAGCCACATCCTTCCCCATAATGTTTTATCGAAAGTATTTAAACAATAGATTTGATCGGGAGAGATGATGATCATTTTAGAAAACAATTCCAATCAAGTGACGATTAACTTTGATTTGGTGCTTTTCAATCTAACCTTTCATTGGATTCTTCCTCCATGTGCCAAACGATTTATAATTCTCGATGCACATGTTGATGGGGAGCATTTCTAAAAGATAAAAAACAATTAAGGTACAAAATGCTTTGATTTTGTATCACATTGATTGATTTTCAAATGGTTTTCATTTGGTTTCGAGGCGGAAAAGAACTGTACCAAAAAGACCGACCACTTTACTTTGTGCATTGGAGTTATAAGGATGGTAAGGTTAGGTATTAGTTCCCACGATCGCGCAAGAACCGGAGGGATCTACCCAGGGACAATACACTAGATAGTGTATAAGTCCTTAGGTATGATTAAAAAAGGAGAAAATTTAGAATAAGGAAAGAGTACAGACTAAGATAGAGCTAGAACTGAAATAAACCCAACAAGGTTCTAGTAATGAAATCTCGGTAAGCACTGAAGGGGTTGAAGAATGAAAAAGAAATGAAATGTGAAAGGGTGAAAAGAAATAGCCCTCCAATAATTCAACCTTAGGCGTGAAACCGGGTTCAATACATATGCTATTGGTGGTTACTAAGGTAACGCGGTATTGAAGACAAGACGTCATGGACCCAATGGCCGACCGCACTAAACTTCCCAAGCCACTCAAGTTCTCTTAAAAGGACTTGTTTCATTCTCACGGGGAACCTACATAATCTATCGACTTTCTCTTAGAGATGGTTGATATTGAAGAAGGAGACCCTCTCCCTAGTCTCGATTAGGAAACCAAAGTGCACAACTGAGTCTAGAGCCAAGAGATCATCATAAAATCTCATTAGGACACACAATTCATGAATACTTGTTGTTTCACACAATGTGGAAAGTAAGAATATATATTGAAAGTCCTACGCATTATCCTTGTGGTATTTATCAGAACATCTGAGTGATATGTTAACTATTCACGATAAAGATGGAAATCCTTCTAGAGCCAACATTAAACAAGCTCTTGGTGGGTGACATGTGAGATTCTTCAAGAATCAAGCTTGTGACAACTGGATAGAAACAATGGAGCGACTTACTCTTGAATCAACCTTGGTCTAGGAAATGGATTGACGGATACCTTTGAAAAACCATTCGATGTGCTCAATAATTCTTTTCTCTAGCTCATCGAATGTGTATTAATTTTCAAAATAAAAGGTATTTATGATTGAAACTTGATTTTCTTCTAAAACCTTCATCGTATTGCAAAACTCTTTCTCTTAAGCAATACGCGATTGTTTTCAAATCAATTTTTCATCAATCGGTGAATCTCAATTCATTTGGTTCACTCACTCCGTGTTGTCTACTTTGGGACGCTCCGGTTTGAGAACGGCTAGATCAAGTTGCGAAACCACATCAAGGAGATTCTTAGGAATTCTACGATCACGGGCACTATTTATATTGATCAACGGGGAACCGTGGTTCTTGCAACCGTATTCAACGAAAGTGAACAAAGACACTTTCGTGTGTTTTATTGCTAACTGTTGTTTGCAGGAACATCGGACGGTTGCAGCTGATCAGAATTGAGAAGTCAATCCATAACCGCATGCTCACACATCACACTCACGTTGAAAGAAATCATGACAAGTGCACGTCTACACTCTTTTGCTCTGATATCATCATGAGACGTTTGCTTTCACTCTGATACCATCATGCTATGCTTCCGCTACGCTAATGCAAATATCATGATCCAAAGAAGCTTCCGCAACTCTGATGGAAAGATGTCATGATCCAATAATGTGAGCATGTCGGTCCAAAGTCACAAACATCACATGAAGGCAACACAAAGGATGAGTGAGAGATTTCTTGTGGTGATGATCTCTAAGAAGGCTCAAAGAACAAACAATCCGTGGATCAGTTAAAGACCTCCACTTGAAGTACAAAACATGCGGAATATGAAGAATCAAAGATTACGAGCTACAGAGCAAAGAACTTAATCAAGAATCCAAGAACACACAAAATGTAATATCTGTTTGTAATTGAGGTGACCTCCCTTAGGGGGAGATTGTTGGGATTTAGAAAATCCGGTAGTTAAAGACTCGGTCACCTCAAGTATATGTATTCGTTAGAAAGCTCGTAGTCGTAGTCGTTTAGATATAGTTAGTAGTTAGATAAGTAACACCGTGGAGGACGGACGGGTCTTTACCCACTGTATGCCTGATCCACAGCCCGTAGGTGGCGTATATTGTAAGACACTATAAATACCCTTTGCCTAGCAAGGCAAAGGGTTGGAGCTTCATAATACATGTTTTCTTTCTGTTACTAGAAGTTCCCATTTCTCTCTTTCTCTCTCTAAAAACTCATTCGAACCTCTTGTTGTTGTGATTGTGTGTTTATGAAAACCAATATGTTACCAACCATGTACTCTAATAGGGATGGTATGTTCAAGTTCACACACTTTGTTCATGCGACAAAGCTTGACTAGGTTTTGGATGCGCTGCATCTTCTTGGTGACCTTAAACACTTGAGACACAAGGAAAACAATCGAGCATATTGTTGGTGTTTTAGGCATAACATACCACCCCTATAGTGTCTTGGTACATTCGCAACCATCTTCTTGGAAGCGTCGAAAAACTTGAGCAGATGAAAATCGGTAGTCAAAGTTCTCAATTTCCATTGAACTATGTCGTAAGTGCTAAATATAGAGTAGCGGAAATATCACAAGTAGAGTTTAAGATGGTGTTTAAAGGTGGCGAAAATATCATAAGTAGAGTTTAAGATGGTATTTATAGGTAAAGAAAGTTTAAGACGGATATGTTGAAGTAGAAAAATATAAAGTGAATTTATAGGGGAAAAACAACTAGATATTGATGATGAAAGTGGAGTTCCAAAGTTTTACTGGTAAGTTAAACAACTATTTTATCAGTGTTTTTTCTCACACACATTCGCAATATATTCGCATTCTTTATCATAAACTCGTCAAAACATGACTCGGTGTTCTAGTTTTAGCAATATGCCACAAAGTAGTTGCAACTAAGTGTCATCTTGGATATTAGTTTTGCAAATTTCCATTCTCTTTTTTTCTCGTCGGAAAATGACCTTAAGGCGGTTGTAAGAAGGACTTTCAAGCGACTTTCATCTCCCTTGCCACCTCAATTTTCTTTCGTCTAGACTACTTCATAACTAATTTGGTATAATAAGACGACCATACAATAAAAAACACTTAAAATAAAAAATCACCAACACAAACATGCATACAAATAGGTCACCTGACCTACCCACTGACCTACCCACTTCTCCTTTTCTTGCCTATATGACTGAGTCGTATACCACAAGTGTAATAAGGGGGACTAGTCTCTTTGGGTGTCACATGGGCAGTGACTCGGTCAAATGAAACCTATTACTACTGGCCTAACAAACACTCTTTTCATTTTTTAGGCATTTTTGTGAACTTTTTTTCATCTATTTAGTGACACGAACTTTCTGACCTTTACTGACAGTTTCTTAAAAAGTGTCATTGAGTTAAAATAAAAGTGTCACCAAAAGTCTTAAATTAAAACAACTGTCACTAAGAATGTCGCAATAGCTAGCTGGGTTAAAATCGGATATTCGTGAATGATAGTAGTACGACAAATTTTAAGGGGCCGTTTAGTTGGTGAAATTTTTTTCATTTCTCCGGAAATTTTTCATATGAAAGGGAAAATTGAAAATCTGTTTAATTACACTTTTTTCAACAATTTTCCAAAATGTGAAATTCTCATTTTCAAATTTTAACTACAAATTTGAAAAGCTCGTTTACTCTTCTCACTTTTTCATTCTCAATTTTATCGTCCGGTTTAATCGTTTTCATCCGTTTTTCGATTTTATCGTTTTTACGTTGTCGTCCGTTTCTTACCTTTTTGTCCGTTTTTTTTACGTTTTGTCCTTTTTACGTTTTTAAAATGAAAATATAAATCCATCTAAGCGGGTTTCAAAATTCTCAACTCTTTCTAGAAGAAAACCAATCCTTCTTTAGGAATTTGGAAGCGGAAAATAAGAAATTTTTCACCAATTAAAGCATTTAAGTTTTTAGTTATTTTGGTAAAGAAAATTTTAATTTTAATGTGCTCAGTTGTCCTCAAAACAATTTTTATAATCATCAAATGAGTAACGATAGAAACGTGTCTCGAGATCTTAATATCTTATTTAAGGTAATAACTACGTATATATATACATATTATAATTTTTTTGGTTCGTTCTGTATGAGCGAGTATTCCTACAACCACTCTCTATCTCTTATTTTAGTTAATTGTTGACCAGACCAACATTGACGAATGTAAGATTGTCCTTGACTCCTTATATTTCGAGCCTTGTACGTTCCTTGATTAACCGTTAACTTATATATGTACAGAAACAGCATTGCCTTCTCTAAATGATGAAAATCTACAAGAATTGATAAAAATAAAAATAAAAATAAAAATAAAAATAACAGCGAGTCATTGGCTTGTATGCATGGCTACATGATTCGCTTTAGACATCAGAATAAATAATAAGCAATAAATAAAGTACCTTCGGTACTTTGAGATAGAAAGTCGTAAAAAAAAGATAATCATACAATGGAAAAACATTATTTTTTCATATTTTTCACCGCAACGTTTGTTTTCGTGGGTGCAGCTGCTCGGGCTGACATTGGTGGCGAGCTCGAAGTGTGAGTGCATATGTTCTTTTTTTCATGGTATATTTAGTTGTAGGTTTGTTTTTAGATGTAAATTTGTGTTTTAGGGCTCAATTGAATTCAACAAGGAGGGGCTTACACGAATGTGCAGCACATAACATAATAGACAAGTGTTGGAGGTGCAAAGCTGATTGGGAGAAAACCGACAAGCATTAGCCAAATCTGCGCAAGGTTTTGCAAAGGGAACAACTGGTGGATTGGGTGGGAAATCTATGTGGTGACTGATTGTTCAGATGACAATGCTGCAAATCCAAAGCCAGGGACACTTCGTTGTGCTGTCACCCAAAATAAACCTTTGTGGATCATCTTTAAGAAAGATATGGTCATAAAACTTAAACACGAGCTCGTGATAAACAAAGACAAGACAATTGATGGAAGAGGTGCAAATGTTGAGATCACTTGTGGCGGTCTCACCATTCTAACGTTTGCAATGTGATCATTCATAACATTCACATACATGATATTAAAGTAACAGAAGGTGGAATTATTAAGGCAGCGGACGGTAAACCAGGACATAGGCATAAGGCGACGGAGATGGTATTTGTGTTGCTGGTTCTTGAAGATATGGATCGATCATTGCACACTTAGTCATGGTCCAGATGGCCTCATTGATGTCACGTTGGGAAGCACAGCCGTTACCATTTGAATTGCAAATTTAGCCATCACCAAAAGTAACTAATAAGAAATTTCTTAAATATATTCAATGTATATATGATTTATTCCACTAACCTGTTTTGCACAAACAGATTCTATTACTCGGAGCAGACAATTCACATGAACACGATAACAAAATGCATGTCACAGTCGCATTCAACAGGTTCGCAGAAGGATGTGATCAAAGAATGCCACGATGTCGATTTGGATTTTTCCAAGTTGTTAACAACGACTACACCAGCTGGGGAACGTACGCCATTGGTGGTAGCGCCCATCCTACTATCCTTAGCCAAGGCAACCGATTCCATGCTCCCAATGACCCAATGAAGAAAAATGTATAACAAACTACATAAACACCTTTACCTTCAGATATATACGCGCATACGTTACATATTATTGGAATGGGTATATATTTTTATATGTTTTTACAATTTTGAAGGTGTTGGTGAGGGCTGATGCACCACATGCAGAGTCAATGAAGTGGAATTGGAGATCTGAGAAAGACTTATTAGAAAATGGAGCTATATTTGTACCATCAGGTGCGACCGCATCTAACCCTGAACAAAAATGCCATTTGATTCCAGCTGAACCAGGATCAGCAGTTCTTCAACTCACCAGTTGTGCTGGCACACTCAAATGTGTGCCGGAAAACCTGCTAGTAGTTATCACCCACTTTTATTTTGTTAGCATCTTTTATACTTGGTAGGATGTAGTGGAATGAGACATTATATGTATTGTGTTTTATTTAGCTTTTGGCTGATATTTAACAAAGACAAAGTCATTATAAATTGGTGTTTGATGTGCATATGCTAACACTTGACAATATATATAATCTGATACATAAAATTCTTATGGATGTATGTTACAAATTAACAGCCTTTGGTGGGGGGTAAAGCGATTCAAAACTGGTAGACTTCACTAATATAAACATTAATTACATGTTAATGTGGATTGTCCACATTAAGATGTACCTGAACGTTCTAAACGGTCTGGAAGAATACGGCATATACCATATATACAATACTAGCTAGGGACACTTAGCGGCATCAAATGGAGTGTCACTATACCAGGTCTTCACGACGAACATAGCAAGCCGCGAAAACTGTGGACTATATATCTTAGAGCATTAAGACATCTTAAACAGCGAGTCATCTAAAACCGTGTTTTGCAAAATGACGCAAAGGCTGTTGCGAAATCCTTATTAAACGGTATTGTAACAGTCACTTAAAATGTTGCAAGGGCTGTTGTTTATAGTCTTTGTGTTAGGAATTGATGGAGTGCTTGCTATTGAACTTAAGAATTTATAGTCTTTGTGTTAGGAATTGCTGGTGTATTTTTACTTTAAAAACTGACACATCATATGCAAATAGTAATTGACAACTATTCTAACTTTAAAATATAAGAAGGTGCTCGTTTTCTGGTTTTACACATATACGCATCACTCAATCAGTTATTCCCCGGCCATGCACCCATCAATTTACCATCGCCATCTCTCATTTTACACTCATTATCTTAAGCTTCATCATTTTACATTCGAACATAACTCTTTCTCACTTTACTTATCTTTTTCTTATAATGTGTTCTCATTGTTTTGATATCTCTGTTAAGTTGCAGCACGCTTTTGAGTCTAATATTCTCTAGGTTAGTTTTCTATCTGAGTTACTCTTATTTTATTTTTTTTGGAGTGGATATTGATTTATTCTTGTGAGTTCCCTAACAGCTATAATTAAAAACTTTGAAGATTAGCTACAGGAGGGGGGAAAAGGAATTGAAGGTGTGGTGAAGAAAAACATAGGTTCCTCTTGAGCACATTTAAAAAATATGGTTGGTCTTTATTTTGGGTTAGTTTCCTTTTATTTTACACGTATCAGGAAGAATATGTTTGTGTTTTAGCGTTTATGGAACTGACCTTGTTTCAATTTTTAACTCTCTGCTTTCATAAATATGATGTCGAATTGTCGGTGATATATATATGATTTTTTACATCTGACATTTTTTTTGTTAGATATGCTTAGACAACTAATGTTGGAGACCGAAAACTCTTAAGGAAAGTAAGTTGAGTATATTAATTTTAATATTCAGTACATGATATGTGTGTTTGTGTTTAATCAATATAACACATGCCGTTCATGTTTAAACAGGGTTTGTGTACGATCATCGGTGATGTTATTGAGGTGTAGATTGATGAAAAAAGTTGCTGATAAGGGTCATGACGTACTTGTGAATGAGGGTTCAAAGAACATTTAGAAAGCTAATGTATGTGCTTGTTAATAAGCAAGTGCAAATAGTTTGAACACTAGCTAGAAAGTCTTATCTTTTGATCATTCAGTTTACCTTTATGTGGTTTAATCAGTGGTTGTTTTTCATCTTTCCCTATAATTTTCTTCTTTTTTCGAATTTTTATTTTGGTACAAACAAGTTATGACAGAGTTTTAGGGAATTGAAGCTATCCATGATGTATTAAAGATGACATAAATTATTCTTGAACGTGCTATTTTTGTCATCTTTAATACATATACATCTATAATTTGCAAAGAGCGTGCTATTTTTCACATTTGTATATGTACTATCTTCGAAGGGAGTCTCCAACTGGTTCCAATTTCAAGTCAAAGTCCAGATAAAACTCTACCTGAAGTTAAGTGAGTGCGAATGTGCGGTATGGACAGGATATCTAGACTCTTCACACTCACTTCTAATCCTTTTCACGAATACAATATCTTCTTTTGCTGAATCAATAAATATCCTTTTATGCCGTGTTAATACTTTTGTTCTAAAATGACCAGATAAACTTAATAAGCATGAACGCTTTTCTAGAAACCAACATATATTATTCTGGAAGATACCAAACATAAATCATCATGGGCCTGCTAAGCACCGCCTCCCCTCTTCAACTATCTAAACCAACCAACTGACCAAGAGACTTATTTTGTTAGACGATATTTTGTGTAAGCTTTTGGGCTTTATTATTAGTTAATAGCTTAGCTCATTTACGTTTGATTCTAAAATAATCTTCAACCTCTTATATATTTTAAGAAAATAATTGTTGTCTTTCTTAATAGGCTACAAATGAGCACAATGATTTGATTGGTTGATTTGAAAAAATAATTAGTGAATTTGGAGAGAGAAAATCTTAATGTAATTGTCAGTGATTTATGCATTAGGCTTATAATTAGGTTTATGTTTTAGGTCTAAATAGCATTACTCATATTTTAATTGATGTGTTAATGAAAAGCAAGCAAATTATTATTTCCAATATGGTATCAAGAGCAAAATCTTGATCCTCTCTAATTTTCTCCCACATTCTTCTCCCTCAATCTACCTCAATCCACTCACGGTTAAAAATAATAATGCAAACCCAAAAAAAAAAAAAAAAAAAAACTATAAATGCATATAGTAACGTTTACTTTCCCAAAAACTCATTTATGCTCTATGTACTTCAAATATTGTCATTATACATAACCATTTTATTTTAATTGGTTATATACTCTATCATTATATAATGTGACTTGTTGAGCAGGTTAAAGTTGACAGATTAAATAAGTTTAATGCTATACAACCTCAATCCTCTTGTTCACGCGGATAGAATAAAGCGGATAAAAAGGCAACTTTTGCGAAGCGGATTGGACTTACTGTTGGAAAATTTAGTGCACTTGTGGGATTAGTTCACTCCATTGCTAGTGCTTAGTTAGCAGCGATGGCGGTGTTTCCATTGCTAGTGCTTAGTTAGTTAGCGATAGCGGTGTTTCCCTTTGCTAGTGCTAAGTTAGTCTTGATGGGCGGTGTTTCCAGCGGTGTTTCCACTGCTAGTACTATGTTAGCCTTGCTAGTGTTATGAAAATCTTGCTAGTCTTGAAATAAACTTGTAACGGGCATTGACCTATTCAAGTGGCGATTACAAGCGCATAATGACCACGTTTAATTGGTCATGTAACCACTAATGACTATAATGGGGATAATTATGAGGCGATTAATGGGCGATTAATTCTCATAATTCCATTTGACTAGCTAAGAGTATTTTCCTATAAATAGGAAATCGATCATGCATGAAAAGACATCATGAAACGATTAACACTTCTAAGCAAAGGGTTATTGATTTGTGCCTAATTCAATAACATACATTTGGTCTTATCCCAGTAGATATTCGTGATACCCGGGCATTAGGGTCGAATAGTTTACTTTGGAAAGTGATCACACGATTCAAGTGATATCCGGTAACCACCTAGTGGTATTTGCGATTACTCTTGATTATCTTACCACATTGCGGGGGCACCTAAACACCAACAATCAAAGTAAACTATTTGTGATAATCAATGGTGCTTCTTTGCAATGAAACACATGGCTTCAAACTTTGCCAAGCTTGATAAGTTTGAAGGGTGGACTTTAGGAGATGGCGAAGAAGATGCACTTCTTGGCATCAAGCATGAGTGTGGTGTATGTGCTAACCACACCTATTCACGATGATGGGGATGATGCTCTTGTGGAGCGGATCGGGAGGAGGAGCAAATGGGAGAATGATGACTACATTTGCAGAGGTCTAATCCTCAATGGTATGTCGATTCTCTGTTTGATATTTATCGAACTTTGAATCTTCCAAAGTACTATGGGATTCCTTGGATGCCAAATATATGGTGAGGATGCATCAAGTAAGAAGTTCCTTGTAAGTAATTTCACAAATTACAAAATAGTGATTCAAGACCGGTTATGGAACAATACAATGAACTTCTTGGTATACTTGGAAGGTTTACACAACACAATATGCACATGGATGAGGCTATTCAAGTCTCTTGTGTCATTGATAAACTTCCCCTTCTTGGAAAGATTTCAAGCATACCTTGAAACATAAAAGGAGGAGTTAACTACGGTTGAGTTGGGCGATCATCTGCGCATTGAGGAATCTCTCAAGGTGCGGGATAATGACAAGCCAAAGAGTAGCAATGCTCTTGGTGCATCTGTTGTCAATATGGTGGAGCATAACAACTCCACGGTACAATGACAACAAAGGCAAACGCAAATATCATGACAACACAAGGCGGATCCTAACAAGAAGGCAACACCTACTTGTTGGAAATGTGGCAAAGCGGTCACATTAAAAGGGATTGCAAAGGTGTTAAGGTTGGTGGTAAAGCCAATGGATCGAGCACTAATGGTTCGGGGGTGGTGGTTCTACCAACTCACCGAAAGGTCGAATATGTTTAATAAGTCTTTTCGATTTATTATGTTACATATGTATCTGAATCTTATTATGTGCGGGATGATGATGTTGCGTGGTGGGTTGACTCGGTGCAACAGTTCATGTGTGTAAAGATAGAAGTTGGTTCAAGACTTATGAGTCCTTTGAATGATGGTTCTATTCTTCACATGGGAAATGAGTCAACGACCTTGGTGCATGGTCGTGGTTGTGTAGATCTTAATTTTAGTTACGGAAAGATTGTAACTTTGTTTAATGTTATTCATGTTCACGATATCGGGAAGAACTTGGTTTCAAGTAGTATTTTGAATAATCATGGATATAAACAAGTTATTGAGTCGATAAATTTGTTCTTTCTAAGCATGGTGTTTTATTGGTTTTGGATATTTGTGTAATCAAATGTTCGGGCTTAATATTGTCAATGATAGTGTTAATTGACATTTGTGACCACCCTGACTGTTGACTCTACCCTATGGCATGCTAGACTTGGCCATGTACACTATAAAAGAATGCAAGATATGTCTAAGGATGGGTTAATCCCGACTTTTGACATGGACAACGAAAAGTGTAAAACTTGCATGTTGACCAAGATAACCAAGAAACCTTTTCGAGGTGTTAGTCGTGAGACTAAGCTCTTGGAGCTTATACACGATGACTGTGTGATTTGCATGCCACTCCTTCTTTGGGGAATAAGAAGTACTTTGTGACATTTATTGATGATGCTTCAAGGTTTTGTTATGTCTATCATTACATACCAAGGATGAAGCATTAGATAAATTCAAAGTGTTTAAAGCGAAGTTGAATTACAACTTGGGTCACGATCAAAAGATTAAGGGGCGATAGGGAGGTGAGTACATGGATACTCTGTATTTTCGATCTGTTGGTATAATCCATGAAACGAGCGCCCTTATACTCCTCGGCAAAATGGTATTTACGAAAGGAAAAAGCGGTCTTGAAGGAGATGGTTAATTCCATGTTGTCCTATTCGGGGTGAGTCAAGGGTTACGGGGTGAAGCTATGTTAACGACTTGCTATTTATTAAATAGGGTTCCCAACAAAAGGAACAAGGTTACCCCTTATGAACTCGGACTAAAGGAAACCCAACTGAACTATCTCGGGTTTGGGGTTGTAGGGGCATTGTAAGACTCCACGATCCAAAGCTGAAAACTTTGGGTGAAAGAGGCATTGATTGCATCTTTGTTGGATATCTTGAGCATTCCAAGGCTTTTAGGTTCTATGTTATTGAACCTAATGAATATGTTTCGATTAACTCAATAATTGAATCAAGGGATGCAAACTTTGATGAGAATAGATTCTCATCGGTCCCTAGACCAAGTCGAGGATTCCTAATGGAACTCATGACTTTGGTGTATCGAGGTCACGATGATGAACCATCGGTGGTCCACGATGAGGTTGTGGTTCAACAACTGAACACGTGCTCGGGAAGAGCAAAGGGTCGGGACTCCAAAGTCATTTGGACACGAGTTTCAACTATACTTAGTTGAAGGAACAAGGGATGAGGTCTCGACCAATACTCCTATTGCTTCATTGTTGAGGATGATCCCAAGACATTTGAAGAAGCAATGAAGTCCCGGATATTGCTTTACGGAAAGAAGCAATCAATGATGAGATGGATTCCATCATGGGCAACAACACTTGGGTGTTGGTTGATCTACCACCAGGTTGCAAACCTTTGGGTTGCAAATGGATTTTCAAAAGGAAAATGAAGGTAGATGGAACTATTGGAAAGTTCAAGGCTAGACTAGTCATTCGGGGCTTTAAACAAAAGTCGGGGATAGACTATTTTGATACTTATGCCCTGTGGCTCGTATCGATACCATAAGATTCTTGATTGCTTTGGCATCAATTCACAATCGATTATTCATCGGATGGATGTGAAAACAACTTTCTTGAATGGTGAATTGGATGAGGAGGTTTATATGAACCAACCTCGGGGCTTCATCATGCACGGCAATGAAAACAAGGTGTAAAGCGATTAAGTCTCTTTATGGACTAAAGCAGGCACCTAAGCAATGGCATCAAAAATTTGATGAAGTGGTTTTGTCTAGTGGTTATGTTCTTAACCAAGGCGACAAATGTGTATATAGCAAATTTGATGAATCGGTAAAGGAGTCATCATTTGTCTATATGTTGATGACATGTTGATCTTTGCGTGACCAAAATCGGGTTGACTTGACAAAGGAATTTTGTCATCAAGGTTCTCCATGAAGGACATGGGGAGGCGATGTTATCCTTGGTATAAGGATTAAACATGAAAGTAAAAGAATTTCTATCTCTCGGTCTCATTATATTGAGAAGGTGTTGAGGAAATTCAATTACTTTGATTGTACTCGATGAGTACACCTATGGATACTTGTGAAGCGATGCCTAATAATGGCAAGGTTGTATCTCAACTTGAGTATTCTAGGGTAATTGGGTGCTTGATGTATGCCATGACTTGTACAAGACACGATATTGGTTTTGCGGTGGGAAAATTGAGCGGTATACTAGTAATCCTAGTGCTCATCAACGGCAAGCGATTCGGAGAGGTCTTGAAGTATTTGAAGAGAACTATGGATTATAGTCTCTCATATCTTGGTTATCCATCGATGTTGGAAGGATACAGCGATGCAAGTTGGATCGATAAATGAAGACAATTCGTCTACCGGTGGTGGGTATTCCTACTTGGTGGAGGTGCAATTTCTTGGGCATCCAAGAAGCAAACTTGCATCACCGGTTCAACAATGGAATCTGAATTTGTGGCCTTAGCATTTCTTTGGTAAAGAAGTTGAATGGTTGAAAAACTTGCTTCTTGAGATTCCATTGTGGCTAAACCTATAGCACCTATTTCTATCCGTTGTGATAGTCTTTGCTACATTGGCTAAGGCTTATAGCCGGATGTACAATGGTAAGTCTAGACACTTGGGTGTCGGACATAGCATGATTCGTGAGCTTATCATGAATGGGGTGGTATCTATAGAGTTTGTTAGATCTCAACAAAATTTAGGCGATCACTTGACGAAGGGATTGGCTAGAGACTTGGTTATAAAGTCGCTAAAGGGATGGGTTTAAGTCCAACTTAGTCCTTGAATGCTAGGACACCTGACTCCTCACGAGGAAACTTGGGAGCTGAGTTCAATGTGGAAAGTTGAACATTCGATGGACTGGAGCACATGTTTTATTTACATCCCAAGGTTGTGCTCGAGAACTGCTTGAAAGGAGGATGAAGTCTTTACTTCTTAATGGTTAATTTTCTTTGAAAAAGTGCTTGGCGGGAGCATGAATAAAGAGGAACCACCTATGTAAATGTTGAAGTTTTGCCGCTTGAGAAGCTTTTGGACTTTAGCTTTTACAACATTTATGAATTTGGATATGGACACATGGCTTGTATAGTGTCGGGAGCTTTTAAGTGTTTGAAAACTTGTGTGTATTTTATCTTGGTATTCAAATGGGTTGAAGGGTTCAATTCTTAGAACACCACGATTCTCGAATATTTGAGCGTGTAATGTACTAAGATGGAAATTCAATCCTCGGGATATTTTCGTTTATGCACATGTTTTGTTTAATGTTTGTTTTCATGCAAAGGAAGTGAACTAAATTTGGGGAGGATTGTTGGAAAATTTAGTGCACTTGTGGGATTAGTTCACACTTGGTAATGGGTCGGGAGTGCAGGTGTACACCCATATGGTCCTGAACACCACGACTCTAATAGTGGTTTGTCTTGATAGGCGGTGTTTAGTCTTGCTAGTGCTAAGTTAGCGATAGGCGGTGTTTCCCTTGCTAGTGCTTAAGTTAGTTAGCGATGAGCGGTGTTTCCTTTGCTAGTGCTAAGTTAGTCTTGATGGGCGGTGTTTCCACCGATGGGTGGTGTTTCCTTTGCTAGTACTATGTTAGTCTTGCTAGTGTTATGAAAATCTTGCTAATCTTGAAATAAACTTGTAACAGGCATTGACCTATTCAAGTGGCGGTTACAAGCGCATAATGACCACGTTTAATTGGTCATGTAACCACTAATGACTATAATGGGGATAATTATGAGGCGATTAATGGGCGATTAATTCTCATAATTCCATTTGACTAGCTAAGAGTATTTTCCTATAAATAGGAAATCGATCATGCATGAAAAGACACACTGAAAACGATTAACACTTCTAAGCAAAGGGTTATTGATTTGTGCCTAATTCAATAACATACATTTGGTCTTATCCCAGTAGATATTCGTGATACCCGGGCATTAGGGTCGAATAGTTTACTTTGGAAAGTGATCACACGATTCAAGTGATATCCGGTAACCACCTAGTGGTATTTGCGATTACTCTTGATTATTGAAATACCATGTACCAAACTTTTAACAAACAACGACTACTCCCGATTCGTATTTTTGTTGCCTTTGTTACCCCATCTCGATTCATCTCACAAACTTGCACCTCGTGCAACCACTTATATATTTTAGGATATCCCGCTTATCATCGTGGATATCGATGCCTTGACCTCTCCACTGACAAAATTATCTTTTCTCGACATGTAACATTTGATGAATTTCAATTTCCATATGGTTCAATACACGGTCCACTCAACATCTTATACATTTCTAGATCCCACACCATCTCCGATTACTCAATACATTCTTCATCATCGGAACCAACCCATACCCACAACCTAACACCAAACCAACCCGTCACCCCACCGAAACGGCCCATCATCCAAACGGCCTCTACCCCTACACCTAACCACTTACGACCCAACAACCCCAATAACCAACCACCCTGAAGCGGCCCTACACACTAACCACGCCGACCCAACACACACACTACCTACAAAAGCCCTTTACCCACTAACCTCATTCGGTCCTAATCGACCTACCGCACCTACCCTATGGTCACGCGTGCCCAGTTAGCGCGGTTAAGGCCAATCCTCGCTTTCGGTCATGTGTCTCATATTTCTTGATTCCTAAGTCTCCTTCTATTGCATTATCGATACAAATTGGCGAGATGCTATGTACGATGAATATAATGCATTAATTAAAAATAGTACTTGGATTCTTGTTCCGAAACCACCTAATGTGAATGTGGTTCGGTCTATGTGGTTGTTTCGGCATAAATATCATGCCGATGGTTCATTGAGCAGGTACAAGGCTCGTCTCATGGCTAATGGACGTAGCTAACAGCTTCGTGTTGATTGCAATGACACCTTTAGTCCAGTGGTTAAACCGGCTACTATTCGTATGGTTCTCAGTCTTGCATTATCTCGGAATTGGCCTATTCATCAGCTTGATGTTAAGAATGCTTTTCTTAATGGTGATCTTTCCGAGACAGTTTATATGTATCAGCCCCCGGGTTTTGTAGATTATAGATTTCCACATCATGTATGTCGCTTACAGAGGTCTTTATATGGTTTGAAACAAGCACCAAATGCTTGGTTTCAACGATTTGCAGGTTATGCTCTACGGGTTGGTTTCTCATCGAGTCGATGTGACTCATCATTATTCATTTATCGGCATGGTAGTGACGTTTCATATTTATTGATATATGTGGATGATATTGTACTAACAGCCTCTTCTACAGTTTTACTTCAACGTATTATCTTCTCTCTTCATAAGGAGTTTGATATGACTGACTTGGGGCCTCTTAATTATTTTTTGGGCATTTCAGTTACTCGTGACTCTACAGGCATGTTCCTTTCTCAGAAGAAATATGCTTTGGAACTTTTGGATAGGGCACATATGGCTTCGTGCAATCAGAACCTCGGACTCTTTGGCTTCAAATCCAAATCTTCTATGACCATATCGATTTCATCACTCGACGATCCATTGTTGACACTGAGCCAAAGCTTAGTTCGAGATGGGGATCTGTTTATAAATGATCCTACTTTATATCGCATTCTTGCGGGTGGTTTACAATGTCTCGATTACCTTCTATTTCATTTACTCGTCCGGTATCTCTTTTAGGGGCTTATATGTGTTGTGGATTGTTCTAAACCCGATGCTTCGCCCAAGTTATAAATTAATTGGCTAAAACATTTGTTGAGGACAAGCAAATACCAGTGTAGGGATATTTGATAAGGTTTTAAATACCTTTTTGAGGGGTTTAAGGATCACTTTGTATCCGGTTCCTTTTCACTTTTAGGTCTCTTGAAGGCAAATTCTTTGGAATGGTACTTATTTGGATCTGGATATATGAATAAAATGGCCAAAGTCGAATCGAGACACTCAAGTGCATAATACAAGGGGCGCGTCAGTGTTAATTCTGACCGTCGAACACTCTGTGACGACTCGGTGCCAAATGCTTATTTTCAGTGACGGTGTCGGGCTTTAAAAGTTCCTGACTCGTGGCCTAGATTTGATCGAGGCGTCGAGACTGAAGGACGGCGTCAAGCATAGGTGGCATGCAAGACTATGTCGGTCTAAAAGATAAAAATAATCTTCCTCAACCCCAACCTTAGCGTAGTAACTTCTCACTAGCATTCCTATTCCCAGAGAACGATATCAATACGTGGCTTACCCTAATACTACACTACAACGATTAGGTTCAGCTAGGGTGTTATAAAACTTTCTCAGAAAAGGAAGTTCCTTTGACCCCGAGCAGCGTGGCGTTATCATATTACATAAGGAGTTTGATATGACGACTTGGGGCCTCGCATTTCGATTACTCGTGACTCTACAAGCATGTTTCTTTCTCGGAAGAAATATGCTTTGGAACTTTGGATAGGCACATATGGCTTGTGCAATCCACTCGGACTCACGTTATCCTTTACGATCCTACTCAGTCTTGCAGGTGGTTTACAATATCTCACATTTACTCGTCCAGGTATCTCCTATGCGGTACAACAGGTGTGTTTACATATGCATGATCCCCGAGAGCCTCACTTTGCAGCTCTCAAGAGAGTTCTCTGTTATGTTCGTGGTACACTTGACTTTGGGCTCCAACTTTATGCCTCCTCTACTGGTTCACTTGTAGCATATTCTAATGCTGATTGGGCTGGTTGCCCTTCTACTAGGCGATCTACCTCCGGTTATTGTGTGTTCATGGGGATAATCTCTTTTCGTGGTCATCCAAACGGCAACATACGCTTTCTAGATCGAGTCTTGATTTGAATATCGTGGTGTTGCCAATCTTTGTTCTTGGCGCATGGCTCGTAATCTTCTTGAGCTCCACACACCTTTATTCTCTGCCACTCTTGTCTATTGTGACAATGTCAGTGCTATTTATTTGACCGCTAATCCTATTCAGCATCAACGGACCAAACACATTAAGATTGATATTCATTTTGTTCGTGATATGGTTTCTCAAGGTCAGGTTCGTGTTCTTCATGTGCCATCCCATTATCAGTATGCTGACATTTTCACCAAAGGATTGCCGTCTGCGATTTTTGAAGAGTTTCGTTCCAGTTTGAGTGTTCGGTCCTCTCCCGCTCAAACTGCGGGGGAGTGTTAGACGATATTTTGTGTAAGCTTTTGGGCTTTATTATTAGTTAATAGCTTAACCCATTTATGTTTGATTCTAGAATAATCCTCAAGCTCTTATATATTGTAATTGATGTGTTAATGAAAAGCAAGCCAATTATTATTTCCAATATTATTTTGCACACTCTTCAACTGTACCATAGAGATTTTAACCAACTAATCAAACGTTAGGTTAGTATGTATCTTGGAGTTAAAAAAGTACGTACTAGTAATTATGTTACTTAGGAACCAAGATTTTAAATTAAGTTTTACAATAATTGTACAGATAACTAAAATGATGTATCAGTATTAAAGATCATCAATTCTTTAACACCGTCCTCTCTTGTCTTGCTGAAATTAAAGCATTAACACTTAGGGAGTCATTGAAAAGTGTTTGGAATTACTTGAAAACTCTTATCATCATGCTCTATTACTCTTCAACCCCTATTTGTTCGTGTGATATGCTTACCATCAAAGTCATCAAACATGACATACTCTGAGTAATATCTGATATTGAATGAATATATAGTTTTTGTTTATAAATGAACTTAGTCACGATGAAATAATATTGAAATTTTAATATATATTAGAGTTTTAAACACAGGAGCTTGGACTTCGATAAACACTCTCTCTCTCATTTTATTCTCATTTTATTCAGTTGTTTGATTATCTAATCAATGAAAATTGCTAAATTTAGCATTGTCCTTCTATCTTGGTCTCATGTGTTTCTCTTGGCTCCCATCATTTGATGCAAAATTAGTGACAACGTATTTGTCGGTAACCAGCTTATTAATGAACGTATACAAACAAATATTTCTTATATAACTCCATCATAGCGATTCGCTAAATGATCCGTAATAACTAACGTACATTTCATGCATTGATTGAAAAGATGAATCATAGTAATCATAATTTCGTTCTCTTTATCGCCCTGACCTTTGCTTTTATAGCACCAGCTATATTAGCCCTAAGGGCAGGCGAAGACTCATCGCAGAACATTGTGGACTATGGTGGAGAACATTCTGGTGATAACAATGTCGCAGACTCTGGAGCATATAATCCTCAGTTCTCTGAAAAATTTGCTGGAGATGTCGAAGCGTGAGTTTTTTTTTTTTATTTTCTTTCTAACAGTTTTTTAAGAAAATTTGAATATGTTTGTTCATATGTGAATTATCTTTTTTAGGTCTATATCCGAGAAAAATTCAACAAGGAGGGACTTACATGAATGTTCGACAAATAACATAATAGACAAATGTTGGAGATGCAAAGCCGATTGGGCTGACAATAGAAAAGCATTAGCAGAATGCGCACAAGGTTTTGGAAAGGGAACCACTGGTGGCGGCTGGTGAAATCTACACAGTGACATGTGATTCAGATGGCGCGGCCGAGAATCCAAGGAAGGACTCTCCGTTGGGCTTGCGCACAAAAGTATCCTTTATGGATCATTTTCGACAAAGATATGACCATCAATCTCAAACACACCCTTGTTGTGGAGAGTGACAAGACAATTGATGGTAGAGGTGCAATGATTGAGATCGCTGGTGGTGGGGGTGTTACCATTCATAATGTCAACAATGTCATCCTTAGTAACCTCAATATCCACGATGTTAAAGTTACAGATGGTTTTAATTATAGATCAGGCTGTGATGGTGATGCAGTCGCCGTTAAAACTGCTACTAAGGTATGGATCGACCATTGCACAATGAGTAAAGGTCCTGACGGGCTCCTTGATGTCACTGTTGGTAGCAGGTGTAACCATTTCCAACTGTAGATTCCACGATCATGACAAAATGCGTAACGATATCCTAACATATTATATCTAGTAGACAATCAATAATTATTAAGTTTGCTGAAGATAATTATACTAAACAGGTCCTATTGCTCGGGGCAGGCGATTCACTCTGAAGATAAAAATATGCATGTCACCGTTGCATTCAACAGGTTTGATATTGGATGTACCCAAAGAATGCCTAGATGTCGATTTGGGTTTTCCAAGTCGTTAACAACGACTACAACAGATGGGAATATGCGCTATTGGTGGTAGTTCTAGCCCTACTATCCTCAGCCAAGGCAACCGATTCTTGGCTTCTGATAGTCTGAAAGAGGTTATATATCACAAACTGTACTAATTCTATATCTTTGCTAGATTATTTTGAATAAAGTTTGATTATAGTTTTATTTACATGATTTTGAAGATTTTAAAAGGAGCTGCGGCTGAAACAGTGGAAGAACTGGAACTGAGATCAACAGATGACGTATTAGAAAGCGGGGCTATCTTTATAGCATCTGGATCCGACCCACAGCTAACAGCTGACCAACAAGCCGGCATGATTCCTCATGAACCAGGATCAAAGGTTGCGGATCTCACCTGGTCTGCTGGTGTACTCTCATGTACAGCAGGACAACCTTGCTAACCAACCAACCAAATTATTTTGTTGAATTTATCTACGTTGTCTGTATTATTTTTGTGATGGTATTTGTGTTGCTGGTTCTTTAAAGACATGGATCGATCATTGCACACTTTGTTGTTCCCTTTTAGTTGGTTACAAAGAATAACTTAAGTTATCTAACCAACTTTCATGCTTAGTAAAGTACTAGTACGTTTAAAGCAATTAAGAAAGATTTACACGTGTGCTTTCAACGTTTAAATTCTTGTTATAAATGAATCAAAGAATTTACTAAGATCGTTTGCGCAATAAAAATCGAATGGAAATTGCATGAACACAATTTTACACAAATATAATAACGGATCTTGTTGCCATATGTAATCAATCAAAGTAATATTATATACATCATAATTTTCGGTTCATATGCTTATTAATAATCCACCATAATTTATTTCAAACACATCTGTAATTATAATTAACATCGTTAATTAGAAAAAATAACATAAACAAAAACGAATGCTTATATATTAATCCCCCGAGCCCTAACCTATGTGATCAATCCAATAGCACCAAAACCTGAACACTTATTGAATCAAAAGATTCAATCACTAAGACATATCCACACTAACAGGGGCGGTACCAGAAAAACTTTCAAGAGGGGGCAAAAGTTAAAAGTGGGTGCAAGTCGGGTCATGTCAGTTACTCGACCTTTGTTGCCATAATGAAATCAATTTTACTTTTAGTGAAAGTGATTATTTTTGTTTTGTTTGCATGTGAGAACCAAAACTAAGAATTGATGATGATATGCACAATATTTAGCACATACTTGCTTTTTATTATTAAAACAAGTAGTTGAAGAAAAATAAAAAGTTGGATAACAAAAATTCACAAAAGTATAGAGTAGCACAAGAATCGAACATTATATCTCCACAAAAGTGCAAAGATCCTTAACCACTAGACTATTATGCAACTATTGGATAAATTTTCACATTTATACTATTACCCATTTAAGAGGGAAAAATAAAATTCTCTGATCAATTGACATTACTCGAGTGAACTTTGTGGCCCCATTGTGGTACCGCCTCTGCACACTAAGGGTGTGTTTGATTACATCTTAATGACATCATTCAGCACTGATTTCAAAAACTTAATCGTTCAACATCTTTGATAATTATAAAACTTAGGCGATGAATGACAAACAATCAACGGCGATTTTGCATGATAAAGTACACTAAGCGATTCGGTGGGTGATATTTACCAAAATACCTTAGAGCACAAGGTGTGGGATTTTTGTGGCTGCGCCGAGGGTGACGTGGAGCCCCGCCGTGGCTCGCCGCCACACGGGGTTCCTCGTCGTCTCGCCGTGAATTCCAAAATCGTCGGGATGATGACAAAGATTCGAAAAAATGGATTCAATATTGTTTTAATATACTAGCGTTGTGTAACGTTTAAAAGCGTTTTTTTTTTTTTTTTTTAACCCACCACTCACTCTATAAATTAACATAACATTTCATACAAGTTTTCATATTCAATCAAAACAAAACCATTCAAACTTCTTTGAAAAATGAGTTACGATAGTCAATCATCTTATTCCGCGATAGTGATCTTGAAGAGTTAACGGAGTTAGAAATGTTTATTCAAGAGTTCGGTAGACAAGCGTTGCGAGAACAAGCACCGGTCCTTCAAAGCGTCGTCAATATGTCCTCGTGAGCGTGAAATTTGAAGCACGTCTTCTGTCGACTATTTTGGCGACAACCCAAAATATCTGGACGCTAATTTTAGGCGTCGATTTCGTATGAGCCGTCGTCTATTTCTATAAATAGTACAAGGTATTGAAACATATATTGAAACTCATCATCCTCTTCCTAAGCATTTTGATTTCTTTAGAATGCGACCCGATGCTAGGGGTGTAATGAGTTTTAGTGTGATTATGAAATGCACATGTGCCTACATGATTGGCTTACGGGATATCGGTGATGCATTAGATGAGTATTTACAAATAGGGGAACAACATGCGCGCGATTGCCTAGATTTTTTCTTATGTGCATAATCCAACTATTTATTAAGGAGTTTTAAGAAAACCGGATGAGGATGACATTCGTAACTTATACTATGCACATAACACTTGTTCATGGGCTTAGGGAATGTTGGGAGCATCGATTGTATACTGGGAATGGAAAAAGCATCTAAAGAATGGCAAGGCCAATTTCATAGAGGTGATAAAAATATCCCACTATAATGCTTGTTTGTTGCTTCATCGATTTAATGGTTGGCATGCTTTTTGGGGTAGTGGGTGCGAATAACGATCTAACGGTTTTAAATAATTCTCAGTTATTCGACGACTTGCTTGATGACATCGCATACGAGGTTGAGTTTGAAGTTTATGGGTGTAAATTTAAGCAAGGGTATTATCTAGGTGACGGAATCTACCGGGGTGGGCATCTTTCGTCAAGTCATTTACAGATTGCAACTAATCCAAAAATGCGCATTCAATGCGAAACAAGAAAGTGCTCGAAAAGACATCGAAGAGCTTTTGGTGTCCTCAAGGGCGTTGGCATATCATTGCCCAACCGGTAGCGTGCATTTACTATTGGCAGATTTACGGAGAATCATGTACTACGTGCATCATAATGCATAACATGATTTTGAAAGATGAAAAATTTGCGATATCGGATATTCTTTGAAGCGTATATTTCTCCAACACCAAATTTACGAGACATGAATTGAGCGTTGCCAAGTGCAAAGAAAAAAACCAAAGAACTACATGATAAGCGCAAACACGCAAAGCTTCAACGATGTCTCATCGAGCATGTTTGCAACAACTTCAATGGGCACAATTTCAACAACATAATCCGGATAATTAGTTTCGTTATAATTTCATGTATTTCTTGCGTATGTTTTTTTAGTATTTTTTTTTTATGTTTAGTACGTTTTTTATTAAGTTATGTGTTTTATTTTTAATTTAAATGAAATGAATTTATTTAGTTTATTTGGAAATGAAAATTGAATAAAAAAAATAAAGTGGTAGTGGTGGGGCCCAAATGAAGAGGTTGAGGTTTGTTATGAGTGAGGAGGAGGTTAGTTGTGGTTAGTTGTGAGAAAATGAGATGTTGATGTGACGTTGAGGTGGCGCGACGACGAAGTTAAGCCTTGTTATGACACCTTGTGCTCTTAAACATCTAATGTATCCCTTCCACGTGGATATCTACTGTCGGTTATTCAACTTATAAAAGAACCATATTGTTAACACACTTTATCTCTATATATTAAAATGTCCAATAATTGGGATATGTATTTGGTTAATATAGCCGAAGGTAATATATTACGAAGCTATTTAGTGTTGGAAAATGTGGTCAAACGTGTAAAGTGACAATTGATTTTGTCATCATGTATACTAATGAGAATTAAGAATAAAATTAATTTATGGTTTTATTTTAATTCATGAGACATTAATAAAATTAATTGTGATAATTAATTGTGACCGTTTTTCTTCCATTCCAATTCCCTATATATTAAAAGCTTATTTTTTCATTTCAAGGATACCGAGAAACACATAACTCATTCCTCTCCTTTTGTTGTTGATTCTTTGTGTATCCGGTTCGTAATAGAGGGAAGGCACGATTTTGGTTCGCTTTGATAACCCGTTTGTGCTAATGGGTTATTCGTTGTTGTTGCATCACAGGAGATAGGCGTTCATGATTCTCAAGCACCGTGGAGATACGAATCATCTTAAGGAAACTATGAGCATCACAGGCTCAACATTTTCCTTACTTATCTTTTGAGTCTCAACAATCAAAGAAGTATGATATCGTTTTCTACACTTTTATGTTTTTTTCATGTTATGATTTATTTGTCTCCAATAGCTATACACGTTGCTTACTACAATCTTAAGGCATATCACTATTTAAAAGTGACATTCGTGTTACATAGAAAGAAAAGAAATATGAAAAATGAGTTGCATATTTAATTTCTAGCTACTATCATACCCACTTACGATTAGTTGGTGGAAATAGAATGAGAACCAATTATTGTTTAATCAATTATGTGATTACTTAAATAACTCATGTTTCATGAGTCACATGCCTAATTTTATGAAGCCTTGAGCACAGTTTTTGAAATTGTATGAATACTCTTGTATATGTTAAGCATCTTACAACTGATGTTGATGCTAATGGAATCATGAAAATAGATTACAATTGTTTGTTAAACAAAACAAAACGTTTTCTCTTTTAGTCAAACTAGTTTACGAATTTAAATATATTGATGATTATCAATAAATTGCATGTTATGTTTTGGGTGATAAATGATTTTGTGGACTTTAGTTTTGTCTATCATATGTAAATTATAGGGATATATCAAGATTATTTTATGGTATCCACATTGTCTAAAATCCGAGAAGTTTTTAGTAAAAAAATTTAATTTCGTCTAAATCTATCATGATACTATATGTATTCAAAATTGATCTTGATTAGTTTGAGTCACTTAATCATGATAAACAGTCTTATATTTGGCCTCTTCGTGAATCATCTTAACCGGTTTGTTTCATTAGGACATCAATCTAATGAAATTAATGTGTAGATGATAATGATTGCAATTTTACACTAGTGATTTGGTATGGAATGTCTTGGATAAATTTGGCATTTAAATGATAGACTAATTTACTAGTCTCACAATCGTAAATGAATATAGTTAAATTGATTGGGATATTCTAGTTTGACTTGACTATTTCTCTATCTCTAACGTGTGTGTCTTTAACATCGTAATGTGATTAACTCGACAAAAATAAAATGTAGTTTGGGAAACTTGTTGTAGAGTACTTTATCATTTCAGGAAGAAAATAAAGAACATGTTGTGTTGCATTGTTACACAACTTTTGGTTGAAAATAGTAGTTTCTGAATAAAATACCGTAAAGAGTATGCATACATAAATTCTGAGTTTGTATGTTTTGTTTATAAAGTATGAGCATCGATTATGATAGTTAATTTTTAATGTGACCCGACTTGTGTCAAAGATACTAAAATGAATTTGCCTTTGCTTTGAAAGGATTTGTGATTATTATGATGCTATTACGTAACAATTGGTTGTATTTTTCCGGAACTTGCGACATGATTTTGATATCATGAAAGGCGAGGAATGCTTTTCTAAAATCTTGTTTAGGATTAAACCATTTTCGGGTTGCTTATCCTCTATTTCTAAAGTTTGTGAAACAACATTATAATTGAACAATTGAGTGTTCAAAGCATGTTGGCCAAAATCTTGCCATGATACTAGTTTGTGTAACTAGATTGGTTTCATGACTAAATATTGAGATTAAACTCATTTCTGCGGAATGCGAATTTTGGTGTTATTTGGAATCCAATATAATTGTTGTCACAACTATGCAGTCGCAGAAAAAGGTGTTGTTTGCATAGTAAACAAATGAGTTTCTGCACCGATGTTTTTTACATTGATTAAGTAACGTATTAAACGTGATTTTTGAAGGAGAAAAGAATTGAGCATAAAAGGAAGAATCATTTTATCGCTGTTTTTATTTTAGTATGATAATATTATTTTTTTCCTCTAAGAGGTTTAGTTTTTCCTTGAGAGAATTTTGTGTTGTTTGGATGCATACATTGAGCTGTTTGATATAATACTTTATGGTTGTTTTAATGCAAAATTATGTGAAATTTTTATGCGATGTGCAAAAATTGTTTGTTTCATTTGGTGAATAAATATATATACATATATATATATATATATATATATATATATATATATATATATATATATATATATATATATATATATATATATATATATATATATATATATATATATATATATATATATATATATATATATATATATATATATATATATATATATATATATATATATATATATATATATATATATATATATATATATATATATATATATATATATATATATTGGCAAAAGTAGTGCCTATCTAAAGTTGTTTAGTGCGGTTCTATGCAACTACTTTTTGTAACATGAGAATTAACAAGTCGCTCGGTTTTGTACAGAGTATTGGAAGTTTGGATGTTGCAAATATTACATTGTGAATATTGTTGTGAATAATCAAACTACTTGTTATTCTAGAAAGATGAATAATACATTTTGCTAATAATCGAACGGTTTGTCATATATAAGAAATGACTATGTGTTGAATATAACCGTGTAGGACATTGTGAAATGTCAAGAAAGAACACACGTATAAATGACAACGAATTATGTTGGTTTATGTAACCAATTTGAAAGGTGTGATTGTCATCCAAGGTGAGCTATAGTCCATTCACTAAGTTGAACATATTTTGATTGTGTAAAATGATTACACATTGATTTTATGTGATTATAATCACATAATAAATTTTGATAATCATATAATGATAAGAGATTAAATGTGATTATATATATAAACACAAGTGAATTGGAATGACATGATATAAGTGTAACACTTACACATATAACTTATGGGATCCTCCTAGAACATGTGTGGTTTAAGGTGGTGATTTGTCTAAAAGAAGAATGTTGGTAAATGAAGCTATGAGTAATCATAATGATGCATCTTCTGTCATACGCTTGATTCCTTGGTCTATAGCATGCTAGATTTGGAATCTGTTAATTATGATACGGAAAATAATTAACATGAGGCATTCAAAAAGTTTGCATACACTAGTATGAAACTTGTGAAGTGACAAATTACTAAGGATCTTGATGTCATATCCATGTGAAAAAAAATTCTTATAAACAAGATTAAGACATTGAAAGAGAGAACCTTTCTACAAAATTCTTGAGATAAATTCCATGTGGGGGATTCCGGCCTAGCTAGAGTTCAAAAGAACGTCAAAAAACATGAAGTTCTTGCCTAGTTGGAATACTCAAGAATTAACTAGAGCGTGATTTATTTAGATTTGCACGAAACTCAAAGTTGTACAAACATATTATGTCAATACGACAACTACTCTCAGCATGGGTTATCCTTATGACAATATGATGTCATAGAATAACTTTGTGGATCCGCTTGCGAAAAGCTAAATGTGAGAGTTAGTTAGCAAGTCGTGAAGAGGAATGTGACTAAAGCCCATAAAAAGTTTATATGAAGGAAAACCTAACCCAACTGACTGGAGATCCCAAGATCTGGGTTCAATAGGACAACCTACTTGTATAAACGGAGGTCACTGTGAGGGAGTAATAAACTCCACATTTATTTAAGGGAGTTAGTGAACTTCCTAGTCCATTCCTATAACAGTGACAATATGAGGTTAAGCATATGGCTTTTAATGATTGATCGCGAATCACCTATGTGAGAGAAGTGGGGTGGCTTCTTGGGGAATTGTGAGGCGCAATTCTTATGACTCTCATGAGAACAGGGCTAATGTTCATGACCATATGAACATAACTATGAGAACCAAAAAGTATCAAGGAGATATTTGTGTGAATATATATTTCGTCTCCATAAACAACGAACGGTTCAAAGACATCGAGTTCTCTTGGTACGCTAGGAGGCTAAGTATATTTCATGAGGGAAGGTTCAAAGGTAACACCTACCTATCCTATGCAAATATCAACGCAAAACTCTATTACAACTTTGTCTCCTTGAAATTCGTTTCCTTATCAATTTCATTCATGTGGGGATTGTTGGAAAATGTGGTCAAACGTGTTGAATGACAATTGATTTTGTCATCATGTATACTAATGATAATTAGGAATAAAATTAATTTATGGTTTTATTTTAATTCATGAGACATTAATAAAATTAATTGTGATAATTAATTGTGACCGTTTTTCTTCCATTCCAATTCCCTATATATTAAAGGCTTATTCTTTCATTTCAAGGATACCGAAAAACACATAACTCATTCCTCTCCTTTTGTTGTTGATTCTTTGTGTATCCGGTTCGTAATAGAGGGAAGGCACGATTTTGGTTCGCCTTGATAACCCGTTTGTGCTAATGGAGTTATTCGTTGATGTTGCATCACGGGAGATAGACCTTCATGATTCTCAAGCACCGTGGAGGGCGAATCATCTTAAGGAAGCTGTGAGCATCACAGGCCTCAACATTTTCCTTACTTATCTTTTTGAGTCTCAACAATCAAAAGAAGTATGATATCGTTTTCTACACTTTTATGTTTTTTTTTTCATGTTATGATTTATTTGTCTCCAATAGCTATACACGTTGCTTACTACATTTAGTTGTTAAAATATGAGTATGATAAACTTATTTTTATTTATGTTTAACTTCTTTTGTTCATATCCGTTTTGTATACTATAAATTTTATAAATGATCACTATTTATAAATCAACGTATTTTGATTAGCATCTTATCATCGAGAGGTTAAAATGGTCATTTTCTTTTATTCAAAAGGCACATTCAAATATTTATCAAACAATTATTTTTATTCTGAAACATTTTCACTCAGCATCTTTGAATTATTCAGCATCTTTGATTCACTCAGCACTAAACAATACAATTTTATCAAACAACCCATAACTCTTTTAGCGAAATCCTTGGTTGTTTATTGTGATATCACTATTGTATTTAGAACTAGCCAAAGCCAACAACTAGTAATACAAGATTAAACCAAGAAAAAAATAAAAGTGTTTGAGAAAGAACTATGCTATACACTCTGAATTGATTCAGAGACTTAGTTCTTATGGAGGAGTAAATGCTCTGTTGAATCTGTATCACATTAATTGTAAGAGATAACATTTACTCTTTTGAGACATTCTCTTTTATAGGCATAATACAAGGTGGTTACCCGTGGGGTAATAACGACGTGTCAAACATCTAACTATAATGCACACTCCTACCTTACTTGTTGGCCTTGATAATAATTAATAGAAGTGATGGTCATTCACGTTTAGGAACTTTGTAACGTATGATAGATATCGTATTAGAATAGTCAACGGGCTCGTGGATTGGGCTAAGCTAAATGGCTAATAGTTATGTTAAGCTAGCCTTATGTAAGTTATTGTCCAATCCAAGTCCAATCAAAGCCCAAGCCCAAGCCCAAGCCCAAGCCCATAAGGGTGATATGTAAGGAAGTATAAATACCCCTCAAATGGTCATTTGAGGGGTGTGCTTGAGTGTGTTTGTATGTGTTTTCCTTTGAAATAAACATCATATTGTTTTCATCTTTCTCTCCTCCATACACGATATATATATATATATATATATATATATATATCAAGTCACCATCTTAATCTTTCTTCTTCTACTTTACGAATAGCATAAGTGTTTGGTTCTCCTGTTCTACTCGTTTGGTAAGCTTGGTAAAGTGATAAGGTTGAGAAAAACAAGGTCCTACAATTGGTATCAATCGCCTAACAATGGTTTAGGAGTGTTGTGTTACGTTTTTTGGTTAAAGCTTTTCAAAAAGTTGCGTTTTTTACATAGAACGTGACCTTTTTGTCATAAAGTGTTAGGATTTAGTAAATCCATGTATTAAAGAGTCGGTCACCTCAAGTATATGTAATCGTTAGAAAGCTCGTAGTCGTAGATTATTATAAGTTAAGTTGTATTTAGTTTAAGTAACACCGTGGAGGACGGACGGGTCTTTACCCACTGTATGCACGATCCATAGCCCAATAGGTGGCGATTTATGTAATGACTATAAATACTCTCTACCTTCCAAGGTAGAGAGTTGGAGCTCATAATAAGACTTTTCTTTCTCTCACTAAAGTTCCCTAAACCTCTAACTTTCTCTCTCTAGAACTCTTTATTCGCCTATTTGATCTTGTGGTTTAGTGTGTTTATGAAATCCAATATGTTACAAATGGTATCAAGAGCCATGGTTTGATCATCTCTTACATATCTTTGGATTTCTAGTGACTTTTAGGTGGTTTTAGAGTTTGAAAAAGTTTAGTGGTTTTGCATCATTGGATCATTTCTAGTGTTAAAGTTTGAAACTTGAGTGTAGTTTTGTGTTTAGAATCATTGTATGTGCTTGGGTTTTGATTTGTTAAGCTTGAATCATCGTGTTTGGGTTGTTTTTGAATTGAAAAGTGGTGTTTATGTGTTTTTCTTGCTAGCGACTTAAGCCACGGATAAGTTATCTTGTTAGCGACTTGCTTTGTAATTTGGTAGCGAGTTGTAGTTGAAGGCCTTAGCGAGTTGAGCTAGCAACTTGTCTATTGAGACAAGCCGACAAAGCAGTACACTTAGTGGAGTCTCCACTACGGTGGCGACTTGGTGAAAGTTAGCGACTTGTACTTAAGTTTGTTAGCGACTTGGTGTTAGCGATTTGGCTTAGCGAGTTGCTCTTTAGCGACTTGACAACTTAGCGACTTGGTACTTAGCGACTTCTTTGTCAAAATTTTGCTAGCGATTTGGTGCTTGCGAGTTGCTCTTTAGCGACTTGACAACTTAGCGACTTGGTGCTTAGCGACTTGGTGTAGCGACTTCTTGTCAAAATTTTACTAGCAACTTGGTGCTTAGCGACTTGGTTCGGGTTTTCTTAGCGACTTGGTTGACTACATGCATGTCTGGTTTTCTCTTGATTTAGTAAAATCCGTGAAAGAATCTATTTCCGGTTTAATCGAGAGTTATAAAATCCCGTTTAATCTGTCATCATGTCTACCAGCGTTCCTACAATCATCTCCATTGCGAGGATGTTCAAGCGGTGGTTCGGATACTCGTCCACCCATGCTTGATGCCAGGCGACTACGACTCTTGGGCTCAGCGATCAGTTGTCTTGTCTTGGAAAGGAAAATGGAGTCAACATTCTCAAATCCATTGATGAAGGACCGTATCGGGTTGAGACTACTAGAGACCTAATTGATACGGTGAAGATGGAACAATGATCTATGGAATAGGCGGACCAAAGACATATGATGAGCTCGATGATAAGGAGAAAAGAGATTCGATCGATATCGGGGCTTTAACATCGTACTTCAAGGTCTTCAAAAGATATCTACAAGGCGATCAATCACAACACGAAGCCAAGGCGGTGTGGGATAATGTCAAGATGCTTCTCTCGGGTTACGAATTAACTATGGAAGATAGAGAATCACAACTCTATGATGAATTTGAACACTTCAAGATGAAACCGGATGAGGCGTCTATGAGTACTATGTGATTCCACAAGCTTGTTAATGATATGAGGAACATCGAAGCAGGTCAAGTCAAAAGACTTAAAGCGCTCGAGACACAAATGCAATTAAGATCGAGAGAATAGGATTCGGGTCGTTTAGTCCGAGGAGACTCGATGGTGTGTTTAAACAAACTCGGAGGATAGAATGATCACTAAGGATAGTGATGCGTAAAGGTTATGATTAGAAATTACACTCTTGATTGATTTGGAATAGAATTGGACACGAATTGGAAAGCACAACAATCGGAGAAAGAAGCGTAAGCGTAAGTTTTAAAAACTACGTATCGCACAAAATAAAAAGTGAAAACTAAGAAATAAAAGGCCTAAAAATATAAAATGACATTTTGGAATCCTAAAATAAAAGAAAATTATTAGAAAAGAAAATTATTTTAACACTATTTAATTAATTATTATTAATTAAAAACTATTTTAACTATTTAATAAATACTCTAAAATAGAAGAAAATACAAAATAAGGCTAGAAAAATAAACTTATGATTCTGAAAAATCTAAAATACTATAAATCTAATTTTAAAACTAAAAATATATTTTTCACACTTTTTATCTAATTATTACTAATTAATAACTATTTAAAATACACTTAATTACTAGAAAATAGAAAATAAACTTGGAAAAATAAAATTTTAACTTGGAAAAATCTAAAATATTATAAAACTAATTTTAAAAAAGAAAATATATTTTTTAGACTTTTTAATTATTTATTACTAATTAATTACTATTTTTAACTATTTAAAATTATAAAAAATACTAAAAGATAGAAAAATCTGAAACTTTTCTAAAAATCCTATATGATAATGAAACCTAAGAAAAGAGAAAAACAAGATTTGCTTATTAAAAGTTGAAAAGAAAAATCAAAAGCTAAAAATCTTAAATAAACGCTATCACTATTTTTATATTGATGTTTTTGTGATTTTTATTTTGAAAACTACTTATATACTAATAATATGAAACTTTAATAAAGACAAAAATTTACAAAACACAAATAAGCGATTTGATGAGCTTATTGATCCAACGATGGGCTTAAACAAGCTTATTTGGGTGAAATAAGCTCAAATAAGCTGACTACTTGAAACGAAGCTAAATTAAGATGAAAATAAGCTAGAACAACTATCTTGAAACTAAAAGACACAAACAATCCAACTGAAAAGCTTCTAATAAGCCAATAAGCACTTTTGTTATTTGAAAAAGAAAATGGGACAAACTTTAAGCCCTTAGCGATACTAGCTAACAAGCTCAAAAGTGAAAACTTGACTTGACAACTCAAGAGGACCAGGTTGGCTTTCCAAAGAACTAGAGAACACAAGATTTGGACAAGTAATAAGCTCTATGTGAGCTTATCAATTTGGTACCAATTACACGTGCAGAGGCGATATTGAAACAAGTACTCTCACAAAAAGCTAACTAAAAAGCACTCAAAAAGTGAGAAACAAAGAACTAGTATTTTGTATTTTCTATACCAACTAGACTTTAAAAATCCAAAATCTTATAAACTGAATCTCACTAATGAACCCACAATGAAATTCCAAAGTTTATTCAAAACGACCCATTGAAATTTTGACTTTTGAGAAAAACCAAAAAGTTGACCAAATATGAACTTTGATTTGATCTTAAGCATTGAATATGTTGTTTTAAGGTATGTTAAGACTGATTTGAGCAAGATTAACAACTTTTGAACACAAAACAATGATCATGGATTATGTAAAATCAACGATGTTGCACAAATTTAAGATCAAATGAATTTTGACTTTTTTGCTAATAAAGACTTGTTTTCTTGGTGAATTGAGTTGGTTTAGACTTATTTGACGATTTCCAACAAATCTAAGGACCAAAGAACCTTTGAATACCATAAACCAAACACACCCTTAATGTTGATTGTCATGAAGTTTTCAAACCAAATCACAATTTAAACCATGAACTTGATTTCAGACCTTTTATAATCACTTGTTATGACTAATGAAGCTTAAAACAACAACTCTTACAACATAAAACTCAAAATGACTAAAATGCAATTTTGATTGTCAAAATGATATTTTCTCAAAACACAAATTTAAAAGAACAAACTCTGATTTTAAAGTTTAGATACACTAAATTATGACTAGTGAACACAAAGAAACAGAAAGATAAGCTAATTAACAACTATAACGATAAAATGCCAAAATTAGTTAAAAGAGCTTACAAAAGCTTCCAAGCTTAATACCGAGAACCAAGACCAAACCAATTCCTATAGCTTACCAATAAGCACTAACCAAGGCCATCCAAGATACACCTTGCTCCATTGTGAACACTTCCATAGAACCCTTTTTATTTTTCAAGTATTTATTTGGATTTTGGTGATTTTTGACTTTTGAAGCTAAACTGAATTTTATTGTTTCTAATAGCTTTTATAAGCTATATGGGAGCTTACATGAGCTATTCTAGTCCATACAAACACTTGCTTAACAACATTTGACCATTAATGAGATTTTGCATAAATATGAGATTTTGCATAAACTTAGATAGAACTAAAACTTGAAATTGATAATTCACAAAAGCTTTATTATATCATGAAAACTTGAAATCTGAGTTTAAGAGCTAAAACATACACTTTGGACTTGAAAAAAACTAAAACGACAATAAAACTTAAAATTACACTAGATAGATTTTTACAATACATATCTCTCTCCTTTATAGACTTTTCCACATTCCTTGATGTACTCGAGACTTTCCCACCAAACTTGAGCCCTTGGATCACTCAAATTAATCATAACCGTCCACCTTGCTTTTTGGCGCAAAAATTCTTCAAAGCGAGTTTAATCAATTAATGAATTTGGTTGAATCAATTAAAGGTTTTGTTGTTTAGAGGGGTTGGAGGGACATGGTATGGGAGGAAGTTGAAAAAGTGGTGAAAACCACTCTGGTTTTGAATTTCAGCTTGGGAGAGCAGATGCTACTGATGTTTACGGTTTTAGCGCGTAAGTGGGTTTGACTTTCATTGACCAAGTATTAATAACAAAGGGGTCAAATGGGTTGTTTGTGGGGTCAAATGAGTTGTGACCTGGCTCAAGGTTCAAGGCTCAAGGGTCAAAGCGGTTGGGCTTTGGGCTTGTATTTTGGGATTGGGTGATATAAGGTGTCCGTTTGGTTTAAGTAGTAAGAATAAGGACCAAAAGTGTAATTTGACCAAACTTCAAGGACTGAAAGTGATATTTTCCAATGCTCTCACAAGGACCAAACTTGACAACTTTGATAATACAAGAACCCTTTTGCATAAAATCCATTTTAAAGGTCCAAGGACTATTTTGTAATTTTCCAAAGTTTGAGGACCTTTCTTGCCAATTGACCAAAGAATCATTCAAGGATCATTTTAAACAACTTAGAATACTTTAGGACCTTGAATGATAAATTTCCACATTTTGAATTTCGAGGACTAGATTTGACAACTTTTAAAACTTGGGGACTAAAGCGCCAATTTTGCAAACTTGATACATTTTCATCGATTTTGATATTTTGCATTTAAAACACATAAAACACTGATTTGTGATAATTTGATCATTTTGATGTGTTTTGAGTGTTTCGAGATGATTTTGCGGTTTAGATTATACAAAATGATGAGTATTTAGACACTCATCAATCCCCACATTGAGATATTGCTAGTCCTAGCAATGATTTGAGAAAACCTTGATGGATTTGAAAACTCTTTACCAAAAGCCATCACTACGGAGTAGCCAATTGTTTTGATTCAAGTAAGAATCTTGGTACAACGATAACCAAATGATTTATTGGCAAATCATAAACCATATAACGGATTTGATGTGTCTTTACGAAGCCGTACCATACGGACTAGCCAACTCTTAGATAAATTATCAAGATTATCTTTGGTGGTGAATACCAATTATGGATTTTCCTTGCCTTTACCACAAGCCATAACCTTGCGGGCTAGCCAACTCATTATCTTTTGAGGATGATGGGGAGTGAAGAACCATACAATTTTGGGCAAATTGCAAGCCATATAAGCGGATTTGAGAAATCTTTACCAAGAGCCGTTTGCTCTGGATTAGCCAATCCTTTAGTCTTCTGAGACATGGCGGATGATAACCAAATGAGTAAGTGTAGAACACTTACTCCAAAAAAAATTTTGGCCAAAGCGGGAATTGGTATAATAATATATGAAATTCGTGAGAATTCCCCACACTTAGAAATGAATATTGCCCTCAATATTCAAAGTACCGCGGTTATGCGAAACAAAGAACGTAAAAGGAAATATTACGGCCATTATTTAGAAAGATTTTTTTTTTTTTTTTTTTTTTTTTTTTAGAAAGAATGAGAATATACAACGGTGTGGGAAAACTCCCCACACTAGGGTGGTAGAAAGGGGTAAGAAGGCGAATTATGGGTGAAAACCCATATGGTGCGTGCTAATGTTTTTGATTACCGAGTCACTAGCTTGACTCGATCCCCGCATTCATTGGTTCATGGGGAAAGTAACGTGGAAGACCAATCTCGATCGGACTTTCATTCACAATGTTAATAAACACATGAACATCAGAAAGTTCCACTCCGACGAGATACAACCGGTATTTTAATAGTAGAAACTATAAAGGATAATACCGGGGTCAAAAATGGTGTCCTCATTCCCGAAAGAGAAAAGGGAAAGGGCAACCACACCATGTGTGAAGAATGGAATAAATATGTGCATTACAATGCATGTCCATTCTTCATTAGAAAGAAGTAAATCACCATTCTTGACATTTTTAAGCTTAAACTTGAAGCTTGTATGGTGATTATCAAAGGAGTTTCGGAAGGAGGATTTGGGACGATTCTTCGTTTAATAAACTGTTAAGAAAAGGATGTCCCCTCGAATCCAAGTAATTATCATCAACCCTGTTGGGATTGATTCATCACTTAGAAAAGCATCGACTTCTTTCCAAAATTATCATCTTCCTCATCCGGATTGAGGAAGGAATGGAAAAGTCGGAAACAATTGGATTGGGGATGAAATGGATGATGGATCTCCATAAAGCAACTTCTCAATGAGAAGTATGTCCCTTCGATATCAATTGGAGCATGATCAATCTCCCGAGGAGCAGAATCACTAGCCAAGTATGCTTCAATCTCATCCAAGATGGAGTCGCTTCCTCAACCGAGTGAGAGAAGGAGTAGAATTGGCTATGATATGTTGATTTTCAAATATGATTGGATCCTTGGAAGAGAATTCGGTTTCATCCACGAGTTAACAAACTCAATCGACAAAGCGATTCGGAGGTGGGACAAGTGGTGTGCTCTTAGAGCTAGCGGTTTCCACCACTTCCGATGAAGTCTCCGACTCAAGATCATCATCATCAAGAATACTCTCGACATCTTTGGTACAACTTTCAAACCATTTGTTTGAGCGGGGTTGATTTTAGAGCTTTTAGCTCAAGACGTTTTGGTGACTCCTCTTAACCGTGAAATTTGAGAGTGTTGCATCGATTCTTTTAGATTTTGATCGATTGTGGCAACACTATGTTTGTTCGAGGTTTGGAGTTCGGTTGATATTCAACGTGAGTTCTTCGTTATCAACCCGTAAAGTCAACTCTTGGTGAATACATCGATTAGAGCACGGCTCGTTCTCAAGAAAGCTCTCCCAAGATGAGGGAACTCTTGGATCCGCATCAAAGTTTACTACAACAAAGTCGGTGGGAAAATGAAACTTTCCTACTTTAACCACGACATCCTCGGCTATTCCAAGTGGACGAGTTATATGTACGATCCGCTAGCTCGAGAGTCATACAAGTAGGAGTAAGTTCGGAGAGAAAGTTTCTTCCATCTTGAGAGTGGCATGAGGTTAATGCTAGCGCCAAGATCGGCCAAGGCGGAGCATTGAACCATCCCAAGAAATCACATGGGATTAAAAACTTGCGGGGTCTTCAAGCTTTTGGGAAGCTTTTAAGAAGGACCGTGAGCATTGCTCATTGAGAGGGTTTTAGCCATTTCGGATAACTTATCTTTGTTGCTTAGTAACCCTTTGAGAGTAGATGCAAATTTGGGCATGAGAACAAGAGCATCAACGAAGCTTATATCAAAGTGCAATTCATTGAAAATTTGAAAAATTTTTCCATTTGCTCTTTGGTTTTGTCTTTAAGCTTCTCATCATGCATTCTAGATGGGTAAGGAAGAGAAGATTTGGATTTCTCAACAGAGCTACGGGAGGTTCAAACACAACTCCTTGATTGGGTTTCGGACAACTTGAGGTTGGACTACAGAAGGTAGGGCGTGTCTTGATGCCGTGGGCTTGAATAATGCACCTTGTCCTTTGGATCCTTGGTGACTTGACTCATTGGCACGGTGGAGGTGGCATTGGAGTCGTGGGTCCATTGTGTTTTGGAGGTTCACCGTCCACTACCTTAGGAAGAGAAGAAGAAGAAGAGGTAGTAGGAGCAGCAGGTCCGGTGTATGAAACACCACTTGGGTTGTGATCGCCTTGGCATCGCCCCTCGGGTTAGCGATCGTGTTGCTCGGTAAAGTACACAGGCAGGGTCGATCATTTAAAGACTTCTTGGATCGACAATCGGTGACCAACAACTGTTCATTTCATCTTGGGATTTCATGAAGCGCTTGATAACTCATCGGATGATGGTCTGGAGGAGTAATGATGGGAGGAGGCTGGAGGGACAATTTGAGGTCGTATGTTTTGATTATGACCAAAATTCCCTTGATTAGGATTCATATTCCCATGAAATTGATTCCTCGATTGAAATTGTTTTGATGAGGGTTTCCTTGATGTTGGAAACCTTGATTGGGTCCAGGATAGAAATTACCTTGGTTTTGATAACCTTGGTTCATTCTTGGTTGGTTCGATTCGGTTTTGCATGTTATGATTTTGGTTAAAACCGGGTGGTGCACGATTAGTGTTAGCACGGTAGTGTGGTTCATTTGAGGACGGTATTGATTACCTCCTTGTTGTGAACTACCGGCTAAAGCATTGGCCTCAAAAGGACTACCATCGGTGGCGGTACAATTGTAGTAAGCGTGAGGACCACCACAAGTGACACAAACTTCAACTTTCTTCACTTGACATGTGTTGGTGGTGAGTGAAGGAGACTTTCTTTGGTTAGCAAGAACCAAAGCTCGAACAATGTCGTGAGTTTATCAATCTTAGCATCGGTGCTAGATGTACTCACGGGGATGAAGAAGAAGAAGGTCCGACATTAGGCGATATGTCTTAGCTCGAAAGGACGGACTGAGATTTGTTCTCAATGATCCGCAAGGCCTCTTTGGTGGTCTTGCTCAGAAATACCTCCCGGAGGCATTCAAAGAGTCTTGATTGGCCGATTGAGACCATTGTAGAAAGTATCCATTTGCATTAAGTCGGTAAAACCGTGATGCGGACACTTGAAGCAACTCTTTGTAACGATCCCATGCCTCCCGAATGATTCATCAAATCTACGAGAAAATTTCATTATCTCATTCTTAAGACTTGTGGTTCGGGATGGAGGATAGAACTCGTTAACGAACTTGGTGACAAGATCTTCCCATGTCTCTATAGAGCGAGGGGTTGTTTCTCAAGCCAATTCGGGCTTGTCCTCTAGAGAAAATGGGAGCAGAAGAAGCTTGATAGCTTCTTGTGGGACATTCTTGTACTTGATGGTAGATGCTATCTTGTTAAACCATCGAATGTGTGCATGAGGATCATCCGCTCAAAACCATAGAATTGGCTTTGGGTTACTAGATTGAGCAACCCGGTTTGAGCTCGAAAGTGTCGACCACGATGGTTGGAACAACAATGGCATCTCCGTAACCCTCGATGGGTGCTTGGAGAAGCTCATTCATGGGTTTGTCTTACGCCATTTCGACGGAGGTGGTGGTGGTAGGCGTTCCTCGATCACGGTGAAGGAGTGAGCGTCCTCTACGTCTCGAGGAATGTTTCCAAGTTCGGAAAGTGGACTTGTAGAAGCTGGAAGAACAGTGCGCATGCACTATGTATAAAACCAATTTTCAAAACAAATGAGGCAAAACACAAGTGAACTTAACCAATAATCACAAATGAAATGGCTTCTTTGAAAAAGGTACACCAAATCACAAGTGACACAAAGGCAAGTTTTAAATCGATGTTCGGGAACTTATTAATGGTCGCACCCCAGTTAGGTAGTGCCTTTGCCTTGATTTGCGGTGGTTGATTTTATGTATTCAATTAAGTACCACTTTGAAAAGGCGTAGGTTAGATTTGTGCGAGATGGGTTCAAAACTTTTGGACAATATTTTTGTTATCGTCCGTTTAACCAAATCGTATCTCTTCAAGAATCACCTTAAAGAGAATACAAAATAGAAAACGTTCGATTGTTTTGTTGTTTTATATTTTTGGTGTTTTAACACTTTAGGAAAAGTGTTAATGACTTTTTGATTTTCTTATAACTTTACAAAACTTTTACAAATGATGGGTATGTGCAACAATGGATCGAAAATGGCTAAACACACGCTAAAGCCTCCCGGCGTGGCGTAAAATTTTGATCTGTGCTAAGCAGTCAAGTCAAAAGACTTAAAGCGCTCGAACACAAATGCAATTAAGATCGAGAGAATAGATTGGATTCGGGTCGTTTAGTCCCAAGGAGACTCGATGGTGTGTTTAAACAAACTCGGAGGATAGAATGATCACTAAGGATAGTGATCGTAAAGGTTATGATTAGAAATTACACTCTTGATTGATTTGGAATAGAATTGGACACGAATTGGAAAGCACAACAATCGGATGAAAGAAAGCGTAAGCGTAAGTTTTAAAAACTACGTACGCACAAAATAAAAAGTGAAAACTAAGAAATAAAAGGCCTAAAAATATAAAATGACATTTTGGAATCCTAAAATAAAAGAAAATTATTAGAAAAAGAAAATTATTTTTAACACTATTTAATTAATTATTATTAATTAAAAACTATTTTAACTATTTAATAAATACTCTAAAATAGAAGAAAATACAAAATAAGGCTAGAAAAATAAACTTATGATTCTGAAAAATCTAAAATACTATAAAACTAATTTTAAAACTAAAATATATTTTTCACACTTTTATCTAATTATTACTAATTAATAACTATTTAAAATACACTTAAATACTAGAAAATAGAAAATAAACTTGGAAAAATAAAATTTTAACTTTGAAAATCTAAAATATGATAAAACTAATTTTAAAACAGAAAATATATTTTTAGACTTTTAATTATTTATTACTAATTAATTACTATTTTTAACTATTTAAAATTATAATAAATACTAAAAGATAGAGAAAAATCTGAAACTTTTCTAAAATCCTATATGATAATGAAACCTAAGAAAAGAGAAAAACAAGATTTGCTTATTAAAAAGTTGAAAAGAAAAATCAAAAAGCTAAAAATCTTAAATAAACGCTATCACTATTTTTATATTGATGTTTTTGTGATTTTATTTTTGAAAACTACTTATATACTAATAATATGAAACTTTAATAAAGACAAAAATTTACAAAACTCAAATAAGCGATTTGATGAGCTTATTGATCCAACGATGGCTTAAATAAGCTTATTTGGGTGAAATAAGCTCAAATAAGCTGAACAACTTGAAACAAAAGCTAAATTAAGATGAAAATAAGCTAGAACAACTATCTTGAAACTAAAAGACACAAACAATCCAAATGAAAAGCTTCTAATAAGCCAATAAGCACTTTGGCTATTTGAAAAGCAGAAAATGGGACAAACTTTAAGCCCTTAGCGACCCTAGCTAACAAGCTCAAAAGTGAAAACTTAAGACTTGACAACTCAAGAGGACCAGGTTGGCTTTCCAAAGAACTAGAGAACACAAGATTTGGACAAGTAATAAGCTCTATGTGAGCTTATCAATTTGGTACCAAATTACGTGCATGCAGACGGATATATAAAACAAGTGCTCACAAAAAGCTAACTAAAAGCACTCAAACAGCTGAGAAACAAAGAACTATCATTTTGTATTTTTCTATACCAACTAGACTTTAAAATCCAAAATCTTATAAACTGAATCTCACTAATGAACCCACGGTGAAATTCCAAAGTTTATTCAAAACGACCCATTGAAATTTTGACTTTTGAGAAAAACCAAAAGTTGACCAAATATGAACTTTGATTTGATCTTAAGCATTGAATATGTTGTTTTAAGGTATGTTAAGACTGAATTGAGCAAGATTAACAACTTTTGAACACAAAACAATGATCATGGATATGTAAAATCAACGGATTGCACAAATAAGATCAAATGAATTTTGACTTTTGCTAATAAAGACTTGTTTTCTTGGTGAATTAAATGGTTTAGACCTATTTAAACAGATTTCCAACAAATCTAAGGACCAAAGAACCTTTGAATACCATAAACCAAACACACCTTAATGTTGGTGTTATGAAGTTTTTAAACCAAATCACAAATTAAAACCATGAACTTGATTTCGGACCTTTTATAATCACTTGTTATGACTAATGAAGCTTAAAACAACAACTCTTACAACATAAAACTCAAAATGACTAAAATGCAATTTTGATCTGTCAAATGAAATTTTCTCAAAACACAAATTTAAATTAACAAACTACTTGATTTTAAAGTTTAAATACACTAAATTATGACTAGTGAACACAAAGAAACAAAAGATAAGCTAATTAATCACTATAACAATGAAATGCCAAATTTATCAAAAGAGCTTACAAAAGCTTCCAAGCTTAATATCGAGAACCAAGACCAAAACCAATTCCTATAGAACCCGAAGCACTATACCAAGGCCATCCAAGATACACCTTGCTCAATTGTGAACACTTCCATAGAACCCTTTTTATTTTCAAGTATTTATTTGGATTTTGGTGATTTTTGATTTTTGAAGCTAAACTGAATTTTATTGTTTCTAATAGCTTTTATAAGCTATATGGGAGCTTACATGACCTATTCTAGTCCATACAAACAACTTGCTTAACAACATTTGACCATTAATGAAGATTTTGCATAAATATGAGATTTTGCATAAACTTGAAATAGAACTTAAAACTTGAAATTGATAATTCACAAAAGCTTTATTATATCATGAAAACTTGAAATCTGAGTTTAAGAGCTAAAACATACACTTGGACTTGAAAAAAAACTAAAACGACAATAAAACTTAAAATTACACTAGATAGCTTTTTACAATACATATCTCTCTCCTTTATAGACTTTTCCACATTCCTTGATGTACTCGAGACTTTCCCACCAAACTTGAGCCCTTGGATCACTCAAATTAATCGAACCGTCCACCTTGTTATTTTGGCGCCAAAATTCTTCAAAGCGGGTTTAATCAATTAATGAATTTGGTTGAGGTAATTAAAGGTTTTGTTGTTTAGAGGAGTTGGAGGGACATGGTATGGGAGGAAGTTGAAAAAGTGGTGAAAACCACTCTGGTTTTGGAATTTCGTGGTTGGGGAGAGGCAGAGCTATGTTGTTTCGGTTTTAGGCGCGTTCTTGGGTTTTGACTTTCATTGACCGTGGAGTATTAATAACAAAGGGGTCAAAATGGTTTTGGTGGGGTCAAGATGAGTTGTGACTGGCTCAAGGTTCAAGGGTCAAGGTGGTTGGATTTGGGCTTGTATATTGGATTGGGCTTGGGTTGATATAAGGTGTCCGTTTGGTTTAAGTAGTAAATAAGGACCAAAAGTGTAAATTGACCAAACTTCAAGGACTGAAAGTGATATTTTCCAATGCTCTCACAAGGACCAAACTTGACAACTTTGATAATACAAGAACCCTTTTGCATAAAATCCATTTTCAAAGGTCCAAGGACTATTTTGTAATTTTCAAAGTTTGAGGACCTTTCTTGCCAATTGACCAAAGAATCATTCAAGGATCATTTTAAACAACTTAGAATACTTCAGGGACCTTGAATGATAAATTTCCACATTTTGAATTTCGAGGACTAGATTTGACAACTTTTAAAACTTGGGGACTAAAGCGCCAATTTTGCAAACTTGATACATTTTCATCGATTTTGATATTTTGCATTTAAAACACATAAAACACTGATTTGTGATAATTTGATCATTTTGATGTGTTTTGAGTGTTTTCGAGATGATTTTGCGGTTTAGATTATACAAAATGATGAGTATTTAGACACTCATCTTAGGAAAATGCCTAAAGTTGTGTATCCTCCCAATACGCCAATGCATCTAGTTCCTAGGACGATTGCTACTAAAAGCAAGATCTTAATCGGTCAATATGTTATTTTTCAACTATTTGTTGATTTTGAGAAAACTTGTAAGAAAAGGATCACACCCATGGCATTATTTGGAGGGAAAGGGTTTGAACAAACAAAAGAATGCTATTTAAGCGAAGTCATGCCTTTCTTTAAACAACTAAAAGATCATTTTGAAAGTCTTAAAAGGGAATGAACTTAGACATTAAAGGAATGGAAAAGGAATTTGATGCAATGATAGTTGAGGTTAGTAACTATGAGCGAGCACTAAAATATAATGAGATTGAGAGGAAGAACTTGCATACACTAAATGAGAACTCGATTTTTGAATGTATTGCTCAAGATGTGTTTTTCATCGCTACAAATTGTTCTATTAATGCTTCCCAATTTCATGAATTATCTGTTGCCCCAAAGTCTCCCATGATCGTGTCATTGAGCTTGAAAAGACTAATTCTAAACTAAATGAGAAAATTGAACCGGATGATCACGACAATTTGGTTAAACATTTTTCTAAACTAGAGGTTGAGCATTTTAATTTACAACTAAAATATCAACATCTTAAAGAAAATGTCAAAACTTCAAATATCAAGACATCCTCGGATGCTCGAGTTTGATGCGCTTTTCAAATTAACAAACGTGATGAGCAGATTCAAGCTCATTGCAACACGATCGAAAGTTGAAATCTCTCAATTAAAGGGTCAAAAGAACAATATGACGGGCTCCCAAATGCCTCCTCCTTTAGATTCTCGAATTCTCAAACGTTTCATCTTCAAAACCTAGTAAATGCATTACAAAAGGAAAATGAAAGTTTTCTAGAAGAAAATGAAAAGGTTAAACGTCATTTCAATGAGTTATTTGAATCAATAAAGGTCACTGCGTAACAAAATAACGAACAAATAGCTTCATTGCAAAAGGAAATTGAGAATCAAGAGTCGGTAAAGGAAAATGCCAATGACCAATGGGAGAATGGTGTATCAAAGGTTCACTCTTGTAATAAATATGCTTTGTCGTGAAATATGTCCTCCTCATCTTAGGAACAACAAACTTACAATTCAAACATACTTCTCATCCCTTAAGGATTGCCTAGAATGTCTCGTGAGATTGTTGAAGAGGATAAGTTAGAGAAACCTCATGATAATGCAATTGGACATGCATGCTTATATGCCAAACGATCTCAAGAAATCCTAGAATGCTTGATCACAATATGCCCAAAGTCCTTAGGTGAGAGAGTTAATCCTTTGATTCCATGTTCGATGCCTAATGCCAAGTATGATATTCATTCGATGCCCAATGTTTTGAATGTCTATGCCTTTAAGTAGTTAGTGCCAATGCAAGAAACTCAAGTATGCCTTCATTCAATCCCAACACTTCTAGTTTTAAGTGAACCTTAGTGTTGCAAAGATAAACCAGTGATAGTAGTAAAACCAACTAATGTTCCCATTCCTCTGTCGGTGACATTCGGTCAAAGTCTCAAGATACAAGGAATGATAGGACCTAGCTACATTGAAAAGAGTAGAAGAACAATCTAGGAACTTTAAGTTTGAACCGAATAAAGCGATCGTGTTGATTCTAGTATTAGCCATAGGCGTAGCAATTTTGATACTATTTGCAAACTAATGGATTCCCATTCCTAATCATGAATATGGTGTTAATGTTTTCTCAGATTAATTTTGTTAATAATATGGTGTTAATGTTTTGCCTAATGATGTTAATTGTCCGATTAAGTTAATGCTAAAATTCATGCTAAGAAGGCTAAAAGGCAAAACGAAAGAAAGTTCGGTGGAAACCCACGGAAGAACATTTAGTAAGATAGGCTATTATTGCATAATGGTCATAAGACTAATCGGACAATGCCCACTAGAAAATGGATGCCTACCGGTAGAACTATTCTTAAGAAGTGAAATGGAACCCTAGTATCGCATCTATTCACAATGATTCCATTGCCTTATTCTACGATATGAATGCTTCTATTTCGATGTGGGTGGTCCAACCATTGTTACTAACCAAATGGAACCCATTCTTGCATGGGATCCCAATTATCCGTATCCATTCTTGTCATGTTCAAGCTGCAGATCGTTCAAATCGTTACGTGGTACACGGACTCGGTTTGTTCAAGCATATATTTGGAGACCGATCACGGCTCATGAACCGTGAGCAAATTCATCGGAGACAGTTAGATTCGGGAATGATCATTTTGGTGCCATTATGGGTTATGGAGACTATGTTGTTGGCAAAAGTGTTATTTCGTGGTTTACTATGTAGAAGGTCTTGGTCACAACTTGTTCTCTGTTGGTCAATGCATGATTACGATCTAGAAGTAGCCTTTAGAAAACATACCGCTTCGTTAGAGAACTTGATGGTAAGGAACTATTAAGAGGAACTCATGGTTCTAATCTATACACCATCTCTATCGATGACATGATGAAGTCCTCTCCAATATGCTTACTATCAAAGGCTTCTAAAACAAAGTCATGGTTATGGCATCGTCGTCTCAATCACACGAACTTGGCACCATCAATGATCTCACCGAGAAAGGATCTTGTTGTAGGTTTACCTAGACTAAAATATGAAAAGGATCATCTTTGTTGACTTGTCAATTGGGTAAAAGCACGAAATATGCCCATAAACCAAAACCTACTAACTCGTAATGGAAGTTCTTCATATGATTCATATGGATTTATGTGGACCAATGAGGGTGCAAGCGATCTTTGGGAAGAAATATGTGTTAGTTGTGGTTGATGATTATTCTAGATTTACTTGGGTCAAGTTTTTGAGGACAAAGGATGAAACTCCGATATCATCATTAAACTCATGAAACGACTTGAGTTCGACTTAACAATACCGTTAGAATTGTTCGAGCAGACAATGGGCCGAGTTTGTCAACAAACAACTTAGTGAATTTTATGAAAGTGTTGGAATCACCATCAAAGAAGTGTTCCACGAACTCCTCAACGAGCGGTGTAGTTGAAAGCTAAATCGAACTCTTGTAGAAGCCGCTAGAACAATGCTTATTTATTGAAGATTCGAATGTTTCTATGGGTGGCTATTGCCCTTTGCATGCTACACCCAAAATCGTTCCCTTATATACACCTCTCATGGAAAAACTCCATATGAACTTGTTCAAACAAAAACCTAATCTCTCCTACCTTCGTGTGTTTGGTGCATTGTGTTATCCAACTAATGACGGTCAAGACTTAGGCAAACTTAGAGCTAAAGCATATATTGGAGTTTTGTAGGGTATGCACCAAATAAAAGGGATACCGAATCTACAATAAGAGAACCCGAAATATCATGGAAACAATTCATGTTACGTTTGATGAGTGACTGTCAAATGGCTCTGGACAATCCATTCTGGACCCGCATTTCAAAACAGTCCATTGGTTCATCCTTGTTCCAAACTCCTCTCAACTACTCCATATGTACCTCCATGAAGATGATTTAAAGAAATTGTTTGATCCTATGTTTGATGAACTTTATGATCCAAGTACCAATGAGGTGTCGATTCCTACAACAGAGGATGCTCATATTCACGAGAATGAAGTCAATCCTTGGTCTCAATATCGTTAAGTCAAGAAGCGCCTCTGCGATCCTCGATCTCATCAACAAATCATCAATCTTCAAATGTACATCATGGAACTGTTTACGCATCAATGATGAAGTTAATCCTTTGCTACTCTCGAAGATGCTCCATTTGAAAACATATTTGCTCTGAATCATCATCGAACCATATTCTTGAGGAGACATCGACTCGCTACCTCGGTCCCTCAACAAGCGCCACATGAACACCTTAGAAAATGGACTCACGATCATCCATTAGACAACATCATTGGAAATCCCTCTCGTCCGGTATCAACACGGAAACAACTTGCAACCAATGCCTTATGGTGCTTCTTCAACTCCGTACTATCTAAGATCGAACAAAAGATGTTAAAACCGCCATGAATGAAGATAGGTGGTTCAATGCCATGCAAGATGAAATTCATGAGTTTGATCGACTTGATGTATGGGAATTAGTACCGCTCCAGTCGTGCTATGATTATTGCTCTTAAATGGATCTTCAAAGTGAAACTTGATGAGCATGGTGATGTCCTGAAGAACAAGGCTCGATTAGTTGCTAAAGGATACCGTCAAGAGGAGGTATTGACTTTGAAGAATCATTTGCTCAGGTTGCTCGAATCGAGGCAATCAAAATCTTTTGGCTAATCTTGCTAGTAAGAACATGGTAGTATATCGGATGGATGTAAAGGCGGCATTTTGAGCGGAGACCTTAAAGAAGTCGTCTCGTCGCCCAACCTGAAGGATTTGTAAATCAAGAGCATCCTACTCACGTCTATCCTTTGAAGAAGGCTCTTTACGGTTTAAAGCAAGCTCAAGGGCATGGTATGATACACTATCAAAGTTTCTTCTATCTACGGTTTAGCAAAGGAGCGATTGATCCAACATTGTTCACCGAAGTCGAGGCAAACATTTAATTCATGTTCAAATTTATGTTGATGATATTATCTTTGCCTCGATGGACCCAATGGAATGTGATCGTTTTCAAATGAAATGAGTTCAAAATTTCAAATGTCAATGATGGGACAAATGTCATTTTCTTGGGATTACAAATTTCACAAAGTCCGGAGGCATTTTCATAAATCAATCTAAATATGCAACCGAGATTTTAAAGAAATTTGGATTTGATTCTAGTGACCTGTTGACACTCACGATAAGGTTTTAAAGGTACCTTTTGAGGGTCGTTTAAGCCCTTATTTGATCACTTTTGCATCCGTTATTGCTTAATATCGTTCCTTTTCACTTTTAGGTCTCTTGAAGGCAAAATCTTTGGAATGGCACTTATTTGGGAATGAAAAGGCGTGATTATCTGAAGAAAATGGCCAAAGTCGAATCGAGACACTCAAAGCTCTGAAAACATAAGGTGAGCGGCATCGGTGTTAATTGTGGCCGTCGGAGGATCTTTGTGACGGGACGAAGCCAAAACTCCCATTTTCAAGTGGCGGCGTCAAGTTATAAAAGAGTAGCCGTCGCATGACTCGGACGGCCTAGATGTAATCCAGACGCGTCGGAAAGGCGAAGACGGCGTCACAAGCATAAGGTGGCGCCGTCGCAAGTCTAACGTGGCCAAGACAAAACCCTAATAGCCGGCGACACGACGGCGTCACAAAACATAAGGTGGCCTTAGCGAGATGTAATATTATATCTGAATCCGAATTTTCGATTATTTAGTGTGTAGTCTTTTGGAGTAAAACCTAAACCAAACAAAGGTGTCTTGTACAAGATTTTAGGGTTCCAAACCCTATCTTACACCAAGATAAGTTTTTACTTCATTAATACAATTATGTCTTTGATTATTTGTGTGTATGCTTGCATGTTTTCCATGTCCGCTAATTTACTTGTGTGTTTGCTTAGGAATATGAAACTTGATTATTGAATATTGATTGGTTGTCTCTTATCTTAGTTGATTAATTCTAGTAATGCGATAGGTCATTCGTTGTGTACTTAATGCTTGATTAAATCTTTGTGAACCTTAGAATATGAATCCTTGAGTAGTTGTAAGCTAAACCATCCAAAGAGTGCCTTAGAGTAAGAGTTTATTATCCTAGTGGGTTTGTAGGCGAGACCCACTGGTAAGTTCAAAGAGTTAGGGAGAAGCATACCACAACCTTAGACAAACAACGCATGACTAGGAATAAGGACATGACAATTCAACCACCAATAGGAGATAATTAAGGAGTAGTAAAACCTAAGTAAACACATCTTTAAACTATCATACGAGCACACATTAATTAGACATAGACTACATACACCTTAGATTAGATAATTAGATAAGTAGAGTAATCGGTAGCAATACCAAACCCCAAATTCAAACCGAGATTCGTACCTTTCCTTTCCTTAAAAATTATAAAAAGATAAAAATAATCTTCCTCAACCCCAACCTTAGCGTAGTAACTTCTCACTAGCATTCCTATTCCCTAGAGAGCGATATCAATACCCGTGGCTTACCTAATACTACACTAAAAGATTAGGTTCCTTGCCTGGGGTGTTGAAAACTTGCTCGACGAAAGGAAGTTCCTTTGACCCCGAGCGGCGTGTGGCGTTATCAAGTTTTAGGCGCATTGCTTGGAATAGAATAGCTAGTTAGTAGTCCCTCGTTTAGGTTTCTTTACTTGATTCCTATCAAGTAAACTTTCTCATTCTTAGCTTTCTCTTGGTCTATCCCCTTCTTCGTGACCTTTGTTAGTAATCCATCACTTTTCATCATGGAAGGTGATAACCACCCACCATTCATCAACCCGCACCAATTGACCGCCAAGAGCCGTGCTCTTGGTGAATACTCGAGACCTAGCCACTTAGGCTATAGGAACACCATTGAGCTTCCGACCAAGCCGAACTACGGCCTGCGATCAGGCACCATCCGGTTGGTGCAAAGCGGATGTGCATTCCACGGAATTCGTTGAAGATCCGTCGACATCGAGGATTTCCTCAAAATTATCGATTCCATCGACCTTGATGCTACTACTCGAGACCACGCGCTGCGTCTTTTCCAATTCTCTCTGCGACCAAGCTAGTAATTGGCTTGGCGACTTCCGCCGGCTCCATCTCAAATTAGGATGATCTTACCTCTCGCCTCCTTGCTCTATTTTTCCCAAGGAGAACCACTAAACTTAGGAATGACATCTTGATGTTCCAACAACGTCAAGGTGAATTTCTCTGAAGCATGGACTCGATTCAAGGACTTATTTCATAAAGTCCTCATCACGGCATTGATCTTTGGCTCCAAGTCCAAATTTTCTATGATCATGTCAACTTCCCCACCAAGCGATCCATTGACCAAGTAGGTGGAAAACTTAGTGATCTCACTGCGGAAGAATCATGGGGTATAATGAGGACCTTGCCTCTATGACAGCGAAGTTAGGATGACCCTCGTGAGTGCCCAAAACCGTTAAGGCAATCTCTCGCCTCCCTTAACTCACAACCTTACGACCGTGGGATGATCGAACTTGAAGATCAAGTTAATTTCCTAATGACTTCCTCCGAAATCCTAAGTCCTCGCGTCAGTGAATAAAATCACTCTACCTTGTGAGTTATGTAGTGGTCCCCATGACACTCGTGATTGCACAAGACTTCCCGAACAAGCTTTTGCGGACTACGCCTCCATGCGTGCAGCGGAGGCGGGAGATAAGTGGTACACTTTCAAGCCCGAACAAAACAACAGGAAACTCTTACAACCTCATGGAGAAATCACCTAACCTTAAGTGGAACCAAAACTCAGCAGCCCCAAAGCTCATCTAGTCCACCTAATAGGTTCAACTCTCTAAACAGGAACCCCACTAATCTTGAGGCAATTGCATCTAGATTCTGTCATCTCAAGAGACTCGATTGACTAAGCTTGAAGCCGATTTAAGCAAAGACAAGCGAGATGACAAACAAGCTTGATGCCTCTTAAAGCCTTGATGAGCGGAAGTTGGAGCACTCCCAGTGATACTATAAAGAACCCAAAAAGTGAATTCGATTTATTGAATTCATGTTCTTATTCGTAATACACAATTTCTAAAATTCACAAAAGACCAAAATAACCCTACAATTAAAAGTATGAAAAATTAATTCAAAAGAATACCAAGTAAGCTATGTAAATTCAGAGAATTTTAAGAAATATCCACATGACCTAAATAAATATTAAACACTTTGTAAAGGTAAATTTTATAGTTTATGATTTTATAAAAATTAGTTTTGTATTTTATAATTACTAGAATATATTTAATTAACTTTATAAAAGAAATAAAACTAAATAAAAGCCCAATATAATTTATATTATTAAAAGACCATTTAATTTAAGTCCAATGCATTATAAAGCCCACAAGAAAAATAATAGCTCAAGTATATATACAAATATTCGGTTCCTATAATCCCTAATAACCGATTTTCACCAAACCAACCTAAAAACCCTCAACAAATCGAATTCCAGTTTCCAGAGCTTGAGACCATTTTTCTTGGAGAAGATTGAAGGTAAACAAGGTGGGAAAAATAGTGTTTGAGTTCCAAAGTTGCTGTGGTGATCGTTGTGAGTTTTTGAAAGAATTAGGGTTTCGGCAAATAGGGTTTTTGTGCTTCTTTTGTTCTAACGATCCAAGCTCATCAAGGGTATGTTTCTAATGTTGAATTCAGTCCTATAAGTCGTATATAACACATAAAAATTAGCCATGCATGATTTATAAGTCGTATGAATTTATTTGAAACCTAAAACCCTAAAATCGTATATTAATAACGAATGAGCTTATAATATTTTTAGAGATCATGAATTGATTTTTCCAGAAGTTGTTACATGTTATAAGACCTGTATAAAATACATGTTTGTGAATTCGAAGCTTATGTGAATTGTCTTGGGTTTTTCTTGTTCGAAAACGCATAAAAAGGAAAGGTTTTTAAAAGGGACGATTAGGGTTTTGCATGGACTAGGGTTTCCTTGTAATCATTGAAGGTAATTAATGAAGTAGTAATGATAAGCTAATGATTGGTGTAACCTAGGTTTAGGGCTTGTACTTAAATTTTACATTATTCGGTTTTTAATTAAAAGGTTTGGGTTGGTTTTGTAAATATTGAAACTTAAAGGTTATTTTGTAAACAGTAAAATACTTGTACTAAGCGATATAAAAATAAGTGTGGGGGTTAAACGTGTGATTTTGGATATTTAGAGGGCTATTCGAATTTTATTTAACTAAAAGGGTATGTTTTGTAAACTCTAAAACTTTTGGGCTAGAAGTGTAAAATCTGATAATATAGGGTTAGTACGTATAATTAAAGATGTTAAAGGTGCAACACGTAATTTTGGGTAACTATGGGTAAACATGTGCAAATGAATTTCGTAAGGACATGAGTGAGTTTGAGTTAATTTCGTTTGAGTTTTAAATGCGTTCTAGGTCAAGTGGAAATCATTAAAAGAAGTAATATATGTATTTAGTAATATTTAAAGAGTAAGAAACCCTAGAACCTAAATAGGAAGTTGGTGAATTAATGAGGAATACCACAAAATGTTGTGATTTAAATACATAACAAAAATGGGAATAATCGACAACCACAAAAGTATTAATGAGATTAATCCGTTATACTAATAAGTATTAAATAATCATAATCCGTGTAGATTAGTTGAAGGAGGCGGCGTTACATCTTCATATTCGTTCATTCGTTACTTTTCTCTCAATTGCTTTAAAGTGCGGATATTACATCTTACTTTAAGACACTTGTGTTATCGTCTGAATATTACGACCTTTTCGGTAAAGGTCACTCATGTTTCCTTCTTTGTCGGTACTCTTATGTTTATTAGGATTCCCAATGCCATTGCTATGAACCCTTTCACGATTGTTTGACTGTTGCTTATACGAACTTGTGTTTTATTGAACCATGCGTTATCGATTTGGAACATTATGTTAGGAAGACTTTGATATGTAAGTGATGAGCGTTGTTATATCTGAATATGAACCTAGGATAAAATGTTATCGATAAGTTATATGTGACCTTTATGATGAATTATGATCATGTCATTTATGACAATTTGTTTGACCTAAGTTAGTTTGACACCCGAGCCAAATTTAACTAGTCATGGGGTTCCATGTCCGTGTCGATGATGCTCTCGATATGACTCTAGGCGATGAGTGATGTTACGCGCGTCCACTTATCATTATTTGTTATGAGCTCGGTTGGTATTATATTACCTATATATATATGCGTGGGCGTATGGATGCATCCTAGATCGATCCGTTATCCGATATGATTTGTCGGTGAATGATGTAGGTATGTAATACAGCGTCTTCACAACTTCGGGACTAGCTACTCCAAATTATTTTAAAGATTATTTACGTATAAGTATGATGTTTGGATATGATATATTACGGGCTCGAGGTAGTTAACTAAATCTGATTTGTTATTTATATGATAAGTATTACGATTATGTTTTGGTATGTTGATGCTTATGATTATGTCTTGACTTATTATATGCTATTATATGTGTTTATGCTTTTGACATGTTTAGGTGACTACAAATGCTATGCTAAGATATGATTGATATGTTTTAAAATATGATTAGCATGTTGTCATCGATATTATATTAGTTTATCGTTATATGGATTCGTTAATCTGTGAGATGAATGTGCTAGTATGAAAGTGAGTATTCTATAAGTTTCGTATGTATAATTTGTTCGATTAATTTTGGGAAACTTTGTTTATCGTTAGTGTTTTATTGCCTATGTGACTGCCATGTTAAGTTTTGCTTATGCTAATATTTGATACGGGAAATGATTGATTTATGATGCACAGTATGTTAACTTGATAATTGCTATGCTATGTCTTTTGCTTATTTAGTTAGAGTTTGTCTACTATGTTTCTATTTGTTTGTGAGTCGCCATGTTTTGACCGCTATTTCATTTGTTGTAAATGTTTTAAATGTGTTAAGTGAAGGTTAATTAATTTGTTGAATGCCATGTTTATTTGTTGGTAGCTGTTTTGTTAGTCATTAGACTCTTCGTTTGGTTTATAAGTAAATGGTTTAAGTTTGTTATGTGGTTGTTTGGTCATTTACGTATATTTGTGCTTAGATATTTGTGCTTGTAATCCTAAAAGATCCTTCGTCATTATTTCATTTTGAATTAGTTATTTGTATAATTGTTTTGTTTAGTTTTGTTTTGTTATATCATTCATTTGGGCTTTGTAAGCTCAGCCGACTTTTCTTTTCTCGGCGGTATTAAGCGTTCAAGATAAGCTTATGGGATAGGTGATCCGGGTTGAGAGTAAGTGAGAGCAAGACTTTGACCATAGAGATCTTAGATTTATTTTGAATATTAGTTATTTATATTATCTTTTGTAAGTTTTGTAAAGGCTTACACTATTGTACATTAGTTAAAGTTACGATATGAAACCGTATTGTGATATCTTTACCCTTGTCGGGTTGGGGTGTTACAATTTATGGTATCGAGCTCTAGGTTTTAGGACCATAGAGCTTAGGCTATGACACGTGAGAAGTGGGTAGACATTAGGTTTCAAATGCATTCGGATATTTTTCGATTCCTTTTGATGGTCGATTCGATTTGACTTGATATCCTTTTTGCCTTCCTTTGAATTGGCCTCCTTTGTTCGCATCAAATTTGTTATTTTGTTTTCGCTCGTCCGTTTGTCGATCGTTAGATGGAGACTAACCGTGGAGCGAAGAAGATAGTCTTGACCTGCGTTCTTTGCGGCGGTTCTGTCTTTGGAGAGGTTCGTGAAGCGAAGCCACTTTCCGATGTTATTGGATGGACCAACCAAAGCGCGAGAGCGGAGACAAGATTCAACCGGTGGTGAGAAGATTCATCTACTTCATATGATTTGGGCGCGACTTATGTCACTACGATTCGTTTGTCATGCGTTTCAAGACGGTTTGATATTACGATAAGTGATTACGATCGTATTGCTTTTCTCGATTTGTTCGAACTCGGTGTGAATCGTGAAGTTTTATCGTTTAGCATTACGGTATATCTCGACTTTTCTTTACGGATCGTTAGTAATAAGTCATGAGGAAGAATACGAGGTGGACTCGGTTTGGGTCTCTGACTACTAGTAGGTTCAATCCACACGAGAATAGGAGTTTCGTTTATGATTTGTTACCCTCTTTATGAGAATTTTCGACATTTGATTTTGAGTTAGGTTCTTTTGTTTTCATTTTACGTTTGAATATGGGATTATTAGGTTTTGTTTTGGAAGTTCATCTTAAGATGATTACGCAAATTTTGTTTGATTAATGGAAATAAAACAAAATTTTGAAAGTATAGTTCTGTCATTGTTGCTTCTACTAGATTCGTTAAGTTTCGTTAGTCCTCATAAGTTTCGTCGACTATTCGTTTTCTTAGTAATGTTGTTTGATTACTGCTTGGATGAAGTATGGCCATCATGATGGTATACTCATGTGTATCTGGTTTGTTATAGTGTGTTACTTGCTATCCGTATGTTATCGTATGTGGTATGCTTTGTTATGATATTAGTTATGTGTTTTGTCATGACCGAGACCGAATATAATGACAATAAGAACTTGTTATGTGATGCAAGTATTATGACCGATCAACGTAATAATCCGAGATCATATAATCGAACTTATTGAAGGTATCTGACGTACGGGAAATGCACTGTGATTGATGTGTGTAGAGACTTTGATTGGTATCTGTTATTTGGTGTTTCTCGTATTCGTTTGAATTTTGTACCTATTTGTGAGATTTTTCGTCGATATCTCATTTCATATAAATTTTGTGCGCTTGAATCGAAGTTGTTATGATCAAATACGAACCTCTAGATTGCTATGATCACCTTAACCTTATATGTCTCCCATATTTCTGACTATTGAGGCCGATAGGATTTATTTAAATCTATGCATATGATGTCCTCATCATTAGATATCTGAATAAGTTAGAATTTGTCGTTTGATTTTACCGTCTCATCATTTCTCCGCCATTATTCTAATGAGTATATAATTATCTATTATAAGTATTTGACTATTTACTTGATTTACGAATAAGTATGAGATTGAATATTACGATAAGAAATCCATTTATTCCAAGATAAGATTAACGTTCGATATATTCTAGAAATTCGAAATCCGATTAGTTTTCTTTCTGTTAGTCTTGTCCAATTTAGGGACGAAATTTTCTTTTAGAGGGAAGAATTGTAATACGAATTTCTAAAATTCACAAAAGACCAAAATAACCCTACGATTAAAAGTATGAAAAATTAATTCAAAAGAATACCAAGTAAGCTATGTAAATTAGGAGAATTTTAAGAAATATCCCACATGACCTAAATAAATATTAAACACTTTGTAAAGGTAAATTTTATAGTTTATGATTTTATAAAAATTAGTTTTGTATTTTCATAATTAAGAATATATTTAATTAACTTTATAAAAGAAATAAAACTAAATAAAAGCCCAATATAATTTATATTATTAAAAGACCATTTAATTTAAGTCCAATGCATTATAAAGCCCACAAGAAAAATAATAGCTCAAGTATATATACAAATATTCGGTTCCTATAATCCCTAATAACCGATTTTCACCAAACCAACCTAAAAACCCTCAACAAATCGAATTCCAGTTTCCAGAGCTTGAGACCATTTTTCTTGGAGAAGATTGAAGGTAAACAAGGAGGGAAAAATAGTGTTTGAGTTCCAAAGTTGCTGTGGTGATCGTTGTGAGTTTTTGAGAGAATTAGGGTTTCGGCAAATAGGGTTTTTGTGCTTCTTTTGTTCTAACGATCCAAGCTCATCAAGGGTATGTTTCTAATGTTGAATTCAGTCCTATAAGTCGTATATAACACATAAAAATTAGCCATGCATGATTTATAAGTCGTATGAATTTATTTGAAACCTAAAACCCTAAAATGGTATATTAATAACGAATGAGCTTATAATATTTTTAGAGATCATGAATTGATTTTCCAGAAGTTTTACATGTTATAAGACCTGTATAAAATACATGTTTGTGAATTGAAGCTTATGTGAATTGTCTTGGGTTTTCTTGTTCGAAAACGCATAAAAAGGAAAGGTTTTTAAAAGGGACGATTAGGGTTTTGCATGGACTAGGGTTTCCTTGTAATCATTGAAGGTAATTAATGAAGTAGTAATGATAAGCTAATGATTGGTGTAACCTAGGTTTAGGGCTTGTACTGAAATTTTACATTATTCGGTTTTTAATTAAAAGGTTTGGGTTGGTTTTGTAAATATTGAAACTTAAAGGTTATTTTTGTAAACAGTAAAATACTTGTACTAAACGTATAAAAATAAGTGTGGGGGTTAAACGTGTGATTTTGGATATTTAGAGGGCTATTCGAATTTTATTTAACTAAAAGGGTATGTTTTGTAAACTCTAAAACTTTTGGGCTAGAAGTGTAAAATCTGATAATATAGGGTTAGTACGTATAATTAAAGATGTTAAAGGTGCAACACGTAATTTTGGGTAACTATGGGTAAACATGTGCAAATGAATTTCGTAAGGACATGCATGAGTTTGAGTTAATTTCCGTTTGAGTTTTCGTACGTTCTAGGTCAAGTGGAAATCATTAAAAGAAGTAATATATGTATTTAGTAATATTTATAGAGTAAGGAAACCCTAGAACCTAAATAGGAAGTTGGTGAATTAATGAGGAATACCCTAAATGTTGTGATTTAAATACATTACTAAAATGGAATAATCGACAACCCTAAAAGTATTAATGAGATTAATCCGTTATACTAATAAGTATTAAATAATCATAATCCGTGTAGATTCGTTGAAGGAGACGCGACGTTACATCTTCATATTCGTTCATTCGTTACTTTTCTCTCAAATTGCTTTAAGGTACGGATATTCTGTCTTACTTTAAGACACTTGTGTTATCGTACAAATATTCTGACCTTTTCAGTAAAGGTCACTCATGTTTTCCTTCTTTGTCAGTACTCTTATGTTTATTAGGATTCCCAATGCCATTGCTATGAACCCTTTCCTGATTGTTTGACCTGTTGCTTATCTGAACTTGTGTTTTATTGAACCATGCGTTATCTGATTTGGAACATTATGTTAGGAAGACTTTGATATGTGTAAGTGATGAACGTTGTTATATCTGAATATGAACCCTAGGATAAAATGTTATCTGATAAGTTATATGTGACCTTTATGATGAATTATGATCTGTGTCATTTATGACAATTTGTTTGACCTAAGTTAGTTTGACACCGAGCCAAATTTAACTAGTCATGGGGTTCCATGTCCGTATCGGTGATGCACCTCGATATGACTCTAGGCGATAGAGTGATGTTCGCCACGTCCCTTATCATTATTTGTTATGAGCTCGGTTGGTATTATATTACCTATATATGTATCATGGGCGTATGGATGCATCCTAGATCCGATCTGTTATCCGATATGATTTGTCGGTGAATGATGTCGTGCAATACGCGTCTTCACAACTTCGGGAGCTAGCTACTCAAATTATTTTACGAGATTATTTCTGTATAAGTATGATGTTTCGGATATGATATGTTCTGGGCTCGAGGTAGTTAACTAAATCTGTATTTGTTATTTATATGATAAGTATTCTGATTATGTTTTGGTATGTTGATGCTTATGATTATGTCTTCGGCTTATTATATGCTATTATATGTGTTTATGCTTTTGACATGTTTAGGTGACTACCGTCTGCTATGCTAAGATATGATTGATATGTTTTAAAATATGATTCGCATGCTGTCATCTGATATTATGTTAGTTTATCGTTATATGGATTCGTTAATCTGTGAGATGAATGTGCTAGTATGAAAGTGAGTATTCTATAAGTTTCGTATGTATAATTTGTTCAATTAATTTTGGAAACTTTGTTTATACGTTAGTGTTTATTGCCTATGTGACTGCCATGTTAAGTTACCTTATGCTAATATTTGATACGGGAAATGATTCAATTTATGATGCCTGGTATGTTAACTTGATAATTGCTATGCTATGTCTTTTGCTTATTTAGTTAGAGTTTGTCTACTATGTTTCTATTTGTTTGTGAGTCTGCCATGTTTTGGACTGCTATTTCCGCTGTTGCTTAAATGTTTTAAATGTGTTAAGTGAAGGTTAATTAATTTGTTGAATGCCATGTTTATTTGTTGGTAACTGTTTTGTTAGTCATTAGACTCTTCGTTTGGTTTATAAGTAAATGGTTTAACTGTTATGTGGTTGTTTGGATTTACGTATATTTGTGCTTGTGCGAATCCTAAAAGATCCTTAAATCATTATTTCATTTTGAATTTGTTATTCGTATAATTGTTTTGTTTAGTTTTGTTTTGTTATATCCGCTCTTGGGCTTTGTAAGCTCACCGCACTTTTCTTTTCTCGGCGGTATTAAGCGTTCAAGATAAGCTTATGGGATAGGCGATCCGGGTTGAGAGTAGAGCTGAGAGCAAGACTTTGACCATAGAGATCTTAGATTTATTTTGAATATTAGTTATTTATATTATCTTTTGTAAGTTTTGTAAGGGCTTCCGCTTATTGTACATTAGTTAAAGTTCGATATGAAACCGTATTGTGATATCTTTACCCTTGTCGGGTTGGGGTGTTACAATTTATGGTATCGAGCTCTAGGTTTTAGGACCCATAGAGCTTAGGCTATGACACATGAGAAGTGGGTAGACATTAGGTTTCAAATGCTGTTGGATATTTTCGATTCCTTTTGATGGTCGTTGATTTGACTTGATATCCTTTTGCCTTCACCGAATTGGCCTCCTTTGTTCGCATCGAATTTGTTATTTTGTTTTCGCTCGTCCGTTTTGTCGATCGTTAGATGGAGACTAACCGTGGAGCGAAGAAGATAGTGAAACCTGCGTTCTTTGCGGCGGTTCTGTCTTTGGAGAGGTTCGTGAAGCGAAGCACACTCGACCGCCGCCGTCTTTGTTGGAGACATCGGGATCTTGTTGGAGGAAGTTGGATGGACCAACCAAAGGCGCAAGAGACGGAGACAAGATTCAGCCGTGGTGGAGAAGATTCATCTGCCATATGATTTGGTGCGACTTATGTCACTCGATTCGTTTGTCATGCGTTTCAAGGCGGTTTGATATTACGATAAGTGATTACGATCTGTGTTGCTTTTCTCGATTTGTTGAACTCGGTGTGAATCGTGAAGTTTTATCGTTTAGCATTACGGTATATCTCGGCTTTTCTTTACGGATCGTTAGTAATAAGTCATGAGGAAGAATCTGAGGTGGACTCGGATTTAGGGTCTCTGACTACTAGTAGGTTCAATCAAACACGAGAATAGGAGTTCGTTTATGATTTGTTACCTCTTTATGAGAATTTTCCGACATTTGATTTTGAGTTAGGTTCTTTTGTTTTCATTTTTACGTTTGAATATGGGATTATTAGGTTTTGTTTTGGAAGTTCATCTTATGGCGATTACGCAAATTTTGTTTGATTAATGGAAATAAAACAAAATTTTGAAAGTATAGTTCTGTCATTGTTGCTTCTACTAGATTACGTTAAGTTTCAGTTAGTCCTCATAAGTTTAAATCTACTATTCGTTTTCTTAGTAATGTTGTTTGATTACCGCTTGGATGAAGTATGGCCATCATGATGGTATACTCATGTGTGTCTGGTTTGTTATAGTGTGTTACTTGCTATCGTATGTTATCGTATGTGGTATGCTTTGTTATGATATTAGTTATGTGTTTTGTCATGACCCGAGACCGAATATAATGACAATAAGAACTTGTTATGTGATGCAAGTATTATGGCCGATCAACGTAATAATACCGAGATCATATAATCTGAACTTATTGAAGGTATCTGACGTCGGGAAATGCCCGTGATTGATGTGTGTAGAGACTTTGATTGGTATCATTATTTGGTGTTTCTCATGTTCGTTTGAATTTTGTACCTATTTGTGAGATTTTCGTCGATATCATTTCATATAAATTTTATGCGCTTGAATCGAAGTTGTTATGATCCGTACGAACCTCTAGATTGCTATGATCACCTTAACCTTATATGTCTCCCATATTTACTGCGACTATTGAGGCCGATAGGATTTATTTAAATCTATGCATATGATGTCCTCATCATTAGAGGAGAGTACAAGGAACTCCATCAAGAAAACCGATTCTTGAGGTCTTAGCTCATGCACCTTATTATAATGCTTTAAAGAAAAATATGAGTTAGAACTTAAGCTTGGAAAACATGGGTCCGCTTTTGTGTGAAATAATTTACCTAAAGTTAGACGATCCCGGGCTATTCACTCTTCCATGTAGGCTTGGAACTTCCAAACCTCTAGACGCTTCTAGCCGACTTAGGGTCGTGCATCAATCTTGTTCCGTTGTCCCTCCATAGAAGCCTTAACTTAGGTAAAATAGAACCAACATAAACCATCTTAGGTCTAGCGGACGGTGGTGTTGCGTCCGGTAGGAATAATAAAGACATGGTAGTACACGTGGGAGAGTTGACTCTTTTGGCCGACTTTCATGTGCTGAACATGAATAAGGACCCGACATGCCCATTACTAGTAGGAAGAGGATTCTTAGCTACCGCTAGTGCCATCATCGATTGTAAAATGTCCAAGATAGTGGTAGAAGAGGGAGTGCTAGGTCAATTTTGATGTCAAAAAGCATACGTACTACAAAGAAGAGAAATCCCACATGAGATTAGGTTGGATGAGCCTTCTAGATATGGACCTTGGATAGATAAGAACCTCATAGGCCCCAAAGACCTTTTACCTAGATGAAGCCTTCACTAGTAAAGCAACTTTCAAGAAAGAGAAATGGCTAGGGACATGGAAGTGAACCCGTTCGAGGCGCTTTAGTATTTAGGAAGATGATCGAGTTCTTAGGAAGCTTGCCGTCAACCTTGTCATAAATAAGTGGAAAGTTGAAATCTAAACACAAATGGGATTGGGATAGACCGCCTAGTGACGGTAATGGAGAGTGGCACATTAGGATAACAATCTATGATCCCGATGGAGAGAAGTTTGAAGAGGCATATCTAACCGAGCGTACTATTAGGAACTTGAATGATAAGTTTGATCCTTATGTCATTGTTGAGGATAGGCTTACTTATATCGGTACGTAGGAGCACGACTACGAGTCTAGCTACAAGACTCTTAAATAAAGAAAAGCGCTTCGTGGGAGGCAACCCATGCTTAATTGTTTGCTTGTTAGTGTCATATATCTTTTATTGATTGTTTATTCTCATGTTTAATTTTGTAAAAATGCTTTATTTTGTTTTTAACCTCGTCTTAATTGCATATAAAGGTATTTTACATAAGGGATAAGTGTAGGGAGGATTACACGTTTTCAAAAGCGTAAACATGAGAATAACAATTCATTAAAAGATATATTTGTGTGTTTGTTCGAGTCAAATGCTTGTATCGAGTCATAATGGATGTTTTGCGAAATTTTCCGATTCTAAAGATATAAATTTTCTAGAAATTTTTCGGAAAATCATGGACCGGTTTTATCGAGGATAACTGTGGCGTTAGGAAGGAGTAAAACAACATATTACTTTTTCTCGTTTTACGAGCTACTTAAAATTTTGGAATTTTCGGTCTTAATTTTCCGAAATGCATAAATATCCATTCCACAAGCATTATATCCTAGTTTAAATCGAGTCTTATATATATTATTACAGTAGATTTTGCTGAAGGTTTCGTTTGTTTTCTTCAAGTGTGCGAGTTTAATTTATCAAGAAGAAGTTACATAAGATTGGAAGGAGTTTTTCACGATAAATTCTTCTTGGAAAGGATTTAACCACCACTTTACATGGATCCTACCGAGCTAATCGGGGAGTACTAGTTTCTTTCATTTTAATTACCTTCAATTATCATAACTTTGATACTTTCGGGAACATTGGGGACAATGTTCGGTTTAAGTGTAGGGAGGAAAATAAGCGGAACTTTGAAACTATGCTTATCCTTGATTATTTGCTTTGTCAATTGTATTTGTGTAATAAACCATGAGAAAATGTCGGTTAGGATAATTTTGGCACCAAATTTAAAATTTTCATGACATATAAGAGTGGGCCATTAGTCTTAACAAAAGCGTCTCACGGATAGGAAGTTACATGACTAGGACAAAAACCCTTTACCACCTAAATTCCACCAAAATGTGAGGATCGCCCTTAGATTAGTAGGAATTAAAAGCATTCTTCTTCAATGCTTAGAGTGTGAACCGGTAGCATATTAGATTCTAGAACTTGTTTTGTGATGCATTCCGAGAGCGCAAGTAAGACTACACTTGTGTAGTTAGGAATAACTAAATGATAAGAGGCATTAGGATAACCCTTGTTTGATACCGTAATATAATTACTTTTCCACATCGGTTGAGTAATTCCCCACACCCACTGCGTTGTACTCATCTTTAGTACAAGATACCCTAGTTAACCCTCGAGCCTATCCTTTCGCGGTTCTCGTGATGTTTGGTTTTCGAATATCAATGAAGAACATTGTTTACCCCCAAATATACACCCAAATCACCTTAGCCTACCTGTATGCACTCACTTTAGTGCATTATTGTTATCACCCTAAACCCTTAGTTCAATTATCTAGTTGCTTGCATGAGTTGCTAAGTCGAGTCATATCCTTTGTATACAGTTTTGGGACGATTGGGATTCATGGGAAAAGTTAAAGTTTATGAAATGACGGAAGGGAACGTTAATTCAAATTCCTTGTTTGCGTAATAATGTACCCCAAGTGTTTTGATCTTTTAATTCGGGTCAAATTAGTGTTAGAGTAATAAAAACTCAAGTGTAGGGATGCCTATAAATCCTATTATTTTGATATTCTTGTAGAGGATGGTAGAGTAAAAGTGTATGAAAAAAAAATCGAAAAAATAGAAAAAGAAAAAACAAGAAAAAATAGAGTAAAAGAAAAAAAAACGGCTACCATCCTACATCTATCATTTAAATTTATGTTTGTTTATTTGAGTTAGCTAGAGTTTAGAGTGTCGAGTCTTGGCTTAGCACGCCATTCTTCGTATGCTTGTAACATAAGAGATTTTGACTTGCCACCACTATATAGCCTATCCCACCAAACCCTTTGTTTCCTACAGTAAGCCTAACATTACAACCCTTTAAAGACCTCTTTGATAGTCTTTCCTAGGTGCTTACACCAAAGCGATGGAGGTTTGATCTATTCTCAAGCCTATGGTAATCTATGTACTAGGACCGGTTAATGAGTGTTTATCTTCCATTTCCAATTTGTTATATTTCATATACACCCGAGAGATGTGAGTATCCAAACACCCCATGTGAGGTGCTAGTATGTAATTTCGTGCTTGTTATGACTTTTATGGGCTTATATGTGTTGTGGACTGTTTTGAGCAATGCTTCATGACCCCTAACTTATAAATTAATTGGCTAAAGCACATTTGCTTGAGGACAAGCAAATACCAAGTGTAGGGATATTTGATAAGGTTTTAAAGATACCTTTTGAGGGGTCGTTTAAGCCCTTATTTGATCACTTTTGTATCCGTTATTGCTTAATATCGTTCCTTTTCACTTTTAGGTCTCTTGAAGGCAAAATCTTTGGAATGGCACTTATTTGGATGAAAAGGCGATTATCTGAAGAAAATGGCCAAAGTCATAATCGAGACACTCAAAGCTGAAAACATAAGGTGACGCGTCAGTGTTAAGTGTGGCCGTCGGAGGATCTTTGTGACGGACGGGCTAAACCCCATTTTCAAGTGACGTCAAGTTATAAAAGAGTAGGTCGTCATGACTCGCACGGCCTAGATGTAATCCAGACGGCGTCGGGTCAAGAGGACGCGTCACAAGCATAAGGTGACGCCGCAAGTCTAACGTGGCCTAGACGAAACCCTAATAGCGGCGACACGGCGCCACAAAACATAAGGTGACGCCGCAGTATGTAATATTATATATAGAATCCGAATTTTTCAAGATTTAGTGTGTAGTCTTTTGGAGTAAAAACCTAAACCGAACCAAGGTCAGTCTTGTACAAGATTTTAGGTTCCAAACCCTATCTTACACCAAGATAAGTTTTTACTTCATTAATACAATTATGTCTTTGATTATTTGTGTGTATGCTTGCATGTTCTCCATATCCGCTAATTTACTTGTGTGTTTGCTTAGGAATATGAAACTTGATTATTGAATATTGATTGGTTGTCTCTTATCTTAGTTGATTAATGATCTAGTAATGCGATAGGTCATTCGTTGTGTACTTAATGCTTGATTAAATCTTTGTGAACCTTAGAATATGACTCCTTGAGTAGTTGTGTAGGATATTAGTTTTCACATACACATCAAACCATAACACAAAGTGGCGTATGAATGGAATTCTAGAGAGAAAGTTAGAGGTTTAGGGAACTTAGTGAGAGAAAGTGAAAGATATTATTATGAGTTCAACTCTCTACCTTGGAAGGTGAGAGTATTTATAATCTTACATAAATCGCCACACCTCGGGTGTGGATCGTGCATCTGAGGTGGGTAAAGACCCGTCAGTCCTCCACGGTGTTACTTAACTAAATACTACTTAACTTAAAATAACTATGACTACGAGCTTTCTAACGATTACATATACTTGAGGTGACCGACTCTTTAATACCGGAATTTCTAATTCTAACAATCTCCCACAAGGAGGTCACCTCAATCATGTACTAAAATTACATTGAATACAAATAGATATTACATTAACAATTGATCTTGCATTCTTGATGTAGTAGTTTGCTTCAAGCTCGAGACATTGATTCTTCTCATTGCATGTTTGGTTAATCCAAGTGGAGGCCTTTACCGATCCACGTGATAATAATATTGAGCCACTTTTGAGATCATCCGCTATCAAATTCTCGAGACATCCATTGTGGTGTTGGTATTATGTGATGTTGTGACTTTCGGACCGACATGCTCACATTCGGATCATGATATCTTCTCATCGAGTAGCGGAAGCTTTAGTTGATTCATGATATTGGCGCAGGCGAAGCATGGAGTGAAAATATCGAGTCATTGATGCACTAATCATGATTTCTTTTGAGATGAATGTGTTAAGTGAGCATGCGGTTATGGATTGACCGCTTCATTACGAACAATTACCAAGCGTCGGGTGTACCGCATACAACAAGATTAGCAATAAATCACACGAAAGTGTCTTTGATCACTTCGTTGAATTGAGGTACACGCCCACGGTTCCCGTTGATCAAGACATGTACCGCCTGTGATCGTATAATTCAAGAATTTCCTTGATGTGGGTTTAGCGGTACTCTAGTTGTTCTCAAACCGAACATCTCAAAGAAGACAACACGAATGAGTGAACAAATAATTTTAAGTCCACCGATTGATGAAAAGAGATTTGAAAACAATCGTGTATTGCTCAATAGAAATTGTTTTTGCAATACAACGAAGGTTTTATTGAAAATCAATTATCAATCATAAAAACACCTTTGGTTTGAAAAATGAGTACACGGTCGATGTGCTAAAGAAAAGAGTTGTTAACACAAAGACCGGTTTTCAAAGGTATCCGTCAATCCATAACTGAACGTGATTGATTCAAGAGATTGAATCGCCCATTGTTTCTATTGGTTGTCACATGGTTGATCTATATAATAGATCTCACATGCCACCTACCAGAGTTTGTTTGATGTTGGATCCGAAGGCTTTCCATCTTCATAGTGAATATGTATGCATATCACCGATGTTACGGAAATACCACAAGGATAATGCGTGGGACTCAAGATATAATCTCTTTCCACATTGTGTGAAGCAGAGTCTTCATTGAAAGTGTCCTAATGAGATTGATTGATGATCTCGAGGCTCTAGACTCAATTTGTGCATATTTGGATCCCGTGGGAGACTAGGGAGGGTCTCCTTCTTCAAGATCAACAATCTCTAAGAGAAAGTCGATAGATAATATAGGTTCCCGTGAGAATGAAACAAGCCCTTTTAAGAGGAACTTGAGTGGTTTGGGAAGTTGTAGTGCGATGCGTCACTGGGTCCATGACGCCTTGTCTTCAATACCGATGTTACCATCAAGAGTATATGAGTTGAACCCGGTTTACGCCTAAGGTTGAATAAATGGAGGCTATTTGTTTTCACCCTTTCTCATTCAATTCTTTTAATTCTTCAACCCTTGATTGCTTACCGAGACTTCATAGCAAGAACCTTGTTGGGTTTGTTCTAGTTATTGCTCTATCTCCGTCGCACTCTTCCCATATCTCAATTTTCTCCTTTATCATCATACCTAAGAAATCTACACTAACTAGTGGATAGTCACAGGTAGATCCCTCGAGTTCAGCGAATCATGGGAACAAAACCTAACCTTATCATCCTTATATCACCATACATAAAGTAAAGTTGGTCGGTCTTTTTTGGTATTGTTCATCCGCCATTGGAACCAATTGAAAACCATTTTAAAATCAATCCAGATACTTAAGATGTATTATCAAAGCATTTTGTACCGAATTGTTTTGATATTTTTAGAATGAGAGCTCCCTCAACATGTGCATCAAATGTTTGAAATCGTTTTGCACACGGAGGCAAGAGGAAGAATTAACTTCTTTGATTACCATTTTCTAAAAGATATCAACATTACTTCCTTAGTCGAATCACGTAGATAAAGCATTTTGGGGAAGGATGAGGTTTTCATGATTTTGCTCCCCTCAATATGTGCCTCGAGGTTTGAAAAGAGTATTGCACATACTAGAGGGAACCCGCATATTGAGATAAATGATCACGATCAAATCATAGGTTTAAGATAGATGCCCTCAACATGTGCATTGAAAATTTGAAATCGTTTGTCACATGTGGGAAGGACGTGTACATCCTTATAAAACCATTTACCAATTATCGCTTTAAATTCAATTTAAATCACACATTCTCCCCGATCACAATTATCAAATCATTTGAGATTTGTGATCTCTTATAGATTTAAATTGATTTAGAAAGTTTTTAAGGAGAATTGTGACTTGATTATGAAAGCGTTTTACCTGATAAGGATCGGATTTTAAGACTTAAAAAAAACTCGATTGGTAAAACATGCATGAATATCTTATGAAAACAATTTAATGCCAAATACCTTCTATATTTAGTTAAAATCATTCTCCCCCTCAATCAATGACATAGGTTGTTGATTGAGAGATAGAGATTTTGACAAATAAGTCTGATGATTATCAAAAAATAGAGACCGAGTTATTTTCAAAGCGGTTAATTTTCGCAGATAACGGTTTATAGAATCGAGCATGAAATTTTGAAAGTCATGATAAAGCATGGCTCGTTCTTTCTTAGAAAAGCGGTTATTGCCTCGAAATGACAATAAACCATTTTTTTCTTTCTCCCAAAAATATTTTTGATTTTTTTTATTTTATTTTGATTTTTTATTTTTTTTTTTTTTTTTTTTTTATAAAATTCGAACAACATCTAAAGTCCCGTGTCATTCTTTGAATGACAACATCAAGACCGTAGATATTATCGAATCGAGAGAAACATGACAAAATGACAATAATTTTTGAAGATTTTTCAATTTTCAAATTTTATGGATTTTGAAAGTTTTATATTTTTCTATTTGATTTTTTGAAGGTTTTATAATTTTGTATTTTGTTTTTGAATAAATATTTACAAGAGATAAATTAGTTTAAGAGGATGATGAAATGAGTACCGAGATAAAGATATCGCTCAAAGACGTTGTAGAAGAAGGAATCAACATCTCTTAAACTTTCGCCACCAAAGCATTCGAGGCTTCTAAGAAAATCATCTCGACATGAGCCTTCTCAATTTGAATCTTTGGTAGCTTCCCCCAAACCGACAAACATCGAATAAAGACCATTTCCTAAGAAGTAGAGTTGAATACAAAGCGGTCTCATTGATTGAAGCTCAAGACCAAGAACACGAGAACACAAGTAACAAGTTGAAACATTGATCGTCTCTGGTTATCAAATCCGGATTAACTGATTACGACCGATCACATGAACTGTTGTGCATCCCGATGTACACCTTACTCTTCGAGATTGACCATTGTCTATTTAGGGGAACAATATATCAACATCTTCATTTCACTAAGTGCATTCGGTTATATAACATATAACCAATCGCACATAATGTACACATGTACCCAACAAGAGTAGAGATGATGACATCCATGTAACATGTTGAGTCACTAATCATCTCTGTGGATGTCAACTCAAATAATCGAATTAGCTCGATCAAGTGAACATGTTGTGCATATAACCGAAGCACTTTATCATAAACCGTATATAAGATGTCGATAGGCGATCATCTCACGTTCCAAATATTCTTCTCACATTTCTTCCAACTCAACATCAAGTAACAAAACCAAAGGTCTCGAGACCACTTCCCCAAATAGTTGGAATAATATATCCTTCTCCCAAATAGTTGGAATAATATATCCTTCCCCAAATGGTTTTGATACCTCGTAATCAAAGAAACATAATATATCCATAAACTTGAAATCTTGTGAGAAGAACTCAAATAGCCCAAATGAATCTGTGAGAATCAACTGCTACATAAACTCTCTCGACTATCTTTATCAACCCATATGTAGACAATTTGAAGTGACCTTTGTTGAAGAAAAACCCGATATACCAAACTTGAAACTCAAGTCGAATTTCCCGATTTGTGTCTTAAGCTTGCACTTAAAGATAGAAGAACGGTGTCGAGAATCTATGCTTCAAGCAAATCTCTAAGTACTCACACTCAAACAAAGTATGAGACATTAACACCTCTTGATATTATCCACATCGTCATCCGTGATGTGACACCGAGTAAAACAACGTAACTCCTAATAGTGATAGTTAACCGTGTCTTCAACCATCCACTCCGATCGCGGTAACTAGATAAACCAAGCCTTCAACTCAAATTCTTAAGCCCGAGCAAGTTATCAAATAAGAACACGCCTTTGTGAACATCAACTTCAACCTCAAATAAGTGATAAATGAGTAACTTCAAGTAATCAACATGTGTCAAATGTCCAACACGTGAATAAACATACAATCGGATGTACATTGACCACCGATCGAACCGAGCAAATGATTCCTCAACATCAATGCATTCTTCCTTAAGGTATACATAGAAACCGATCCGAAGATTTACCAATTATGTTTTTAAGCGGATGGGAAGTCATTTTCCTTAATGTTCATGTGGTTGATTTACTGAGTGCACATTTGGAGAAGAACAATGAAACAATGATCCGTGAAGATTTGGCAAAGGAGTACCAAAGAGCGGATCACTATTCATGAGTGCAACCGCAATGATAGTCATTAACAACGCCTTGTGAAGTGGCGGAGATAAGGTTTCTTGAGAATTCCAAGAAGTACTTCTAGATGGTGAACCAATTGAGTCAATAGAAACCGGAGCATGAGCTTGAGAGGTGGATGATCAACATTCGCTTGAGGTTGAAAGTACTCATCGAACATATCTTTGAAAACAATGAATCCCAAACATTGATTCCCATTTATCCTTAGTAAGTGAAGCATTAGGCGTTGGAGGAGAGTCATCAAAATCAAAACAATGAATCCCAATTATCCTTAGTATATTCACTCTTCATCAAAAGAATATACACTCATCATCATCAAAAATTAAGTCATATAACCATTATTCAAACATCCATCATCATGTAGTATATTCACTCTTCTCCCCTCAAAAATTGCATCCGAAGTTGCCATTTTTAATTAACAAGTGAATAAGAGTATACACCAATGAACGAGATCCACTTGATGACCGAATGAGTGTGGAAAACATGAAGCTTGTTGATGAAGAATGTAGATGAGTATGGCCATTCGAGAGAATTTCTCATTAGTCAAGATAAAGCTTACGTGAGAGCGTATACTTTTCTTTTCTATGAGGAACGGGCTCAAGTGTTATCTGCAGACGCCATAATGATGAAGTACGAGGCCCGAATCAAGTGAGCAGACGTCATTGTTAAGAGCCCAATATATGTTTAGAGCCCCGAATCCAAATACCAAGGGACGATTTATACGACCCGCTTTGGACAACAAACGAAGATGAGAATTGGAAACATTGGATCCCCACGTCTTGATGGGTTCCTTTTGGTTAGCACAAACATCTTTGAATCACAGAAACCCTAGATGCAATGGCATTAACCCTAGGAGTCGAACTAGTAGAGGCATCGACTTAGTCAAATGACATTTTGTGCTTAATGGGATTATTCTACCGGTTGGCTTCCAAACCTTAACAGCACTATTCTCGGCATAGTGGATCTAGTTAAAGAGCAAGGTTTGCCATTCGTGAACATTCGACTGTTGGCTTCCACCGAAATCCTACATTGGTAAAAACCTTCCCGTAGGTTTCGTGATTGCTTAACTGTTTTGCTTTCCATAATTTCTTAACTGGGTATGATTCTTAGATCTCGTAAATAACACATCACATTTATCATGATTACGTAAAATAAACATTTTTACATGTTTTGCGTACATCATAAGGCCTCGAATTAATTTCAGAAGCTTAGAGCTAATACTAGAACTAACACAATTCTTTTGTTCAAATCAAACTTCTTGTCCCTATGGTGTTCTTTTTACTTCCTTATCATGATCACTTTTAGTTTGCGTAATCCTATCCTTCTTTGCATTGCTTCTAGGTTTTGACCCGCTAACTTTAGTGTCAATCTTAACATCCGTAGAAGTAACGATGGGAACATTACATGGCTTCACTACTTTCGCATTCTCGCCTAGAAGTTGGGATCCGAAATTCTAGGAGGCACATCAAAGGTTGCTTGCTTGAATTTCGACATGGAACAAGGCATATCAAGGGTCACACGCTTGGCTTTAGGCATAGAACAAGGCACAACTATTCTATCTCGCCTATTATTAGATTTCGGACTTGTGACAATTACATACTCTAAGAGTTCCCGTGATCGTTTGGCATCCATGCATAGGCTATAGTACTATCAAAAGGTTTTTCTAATCTTTCATCTTCAACAATCTCACGGAGACCCTTCAAACTTTCCTTAAGGTATGAGAGATATGCTTTATGTGCAAGTTCATTATTCCTAATGGGCGGAGGAATATATAACATATCGATAGCATATTTATCACAATCGAAACCTTAGGAGTAGTATTTGCAATTGGGATTGGCAACTTTCCTTTCACCTCACGCTCGATTCTCAATATCGTTAAGTAAAGAAGTTATCTTTCAATTTGTTTATCATGATTAACTTTAAATGAATCACATAACTCTTTGTTTTGATCATTAACCTTGAAATTTCATCTTTAAAACAATCATTTTCCTTTTGCAAGTTATCAATTATGTTTTGAAGTTGGAAATTCGAGAATCTAAAGTGGAGGCATATGGAACCAACACATCCTTCTTTTCACCTTCGCCAGAAATTTGGGCTTTCAATCTTTTGATCGTGTGGCAATGAGCTCGAATTTGTTCATCACGCTTACTAATTTCAAAATCGCATCAAACTCGGGAGCATCGAGGATGTCTTGATATTTGAGGTTTTAACATTTTCTTTGAGATGTTGATGTTTTAATTGCAAAGCAAGATGTTCAACTTCTAATTTAGAATAATGTTTGACCAAGTTATCATGATCATCCCGTTTCTATTTTCTCATGCAATTTTGAATTTGTTGTTTCAAGCTCAATGACACGATCATGGGAGACTTTCGAGCAACAGATAATTCATGAAATTGAGAAGCATTAATGGAACAATTTGTAGCAATGAAAACACATCTTGAGCAATACATTCGTAAATCGATTCTCATTCAAGCAGTATGCAAGTTCTTCCTCTCAATCTCATTATATTTTAATTCTCTCATAATCACTAACCTCAACAATCATTGCATCAAATTCCTTTTCCATTTCTTTAATGTCCGAATTCATTCCTTTTTAAGACTCTCAAATGATCTTTTAGTTGTTAAAAGAAAGGCATGACTTCGCTTAAATAACATTCTTTAGTTTGCTCAAACCCTTTCTCCTTCAAGAATACCAGTGGGTGTGATCCTTTTCGCAAGTTTTCTCAAAATCAACAAATAGTTGAAAGATAACATATTGACTAATTAAGGTCTTGCTTTTAGTGGCAATTGTTCTAGGAACAAGATGCATTGGTGTATTCGGAGGATACACGCTTCTAGGCATTTTCCTAAGGGAGGGTTCGTTACAACAAGATTCTCTCGCTTTTGCTTATCTAAATCCTTTTCCGAACACTTGTTCGTGGGTTAATAGAGTCTCGAGGCTTAAACTTGTTCAAGGAGATCCAATTTTCTTTAGTGTAATTATGGGGTTTAATCGTTATGTTATTCTTTTACACTCGTGGATCTTCTAACTTTATTCATTTTCTCCTAGTGACTTCATCGATTTCTTATCTTCCTCAAGGCACTCAACGCAACTAGGTTTCCGCCTAGGCTTAAGGATTTCATTACCATCATAAAGCACCTTATGAGCATTTCTAGCCTTTTAATTACCTCGATTTGGTTCCTCAACAAGGGAATGCTATGCTTATCGCTTAAGACTCGATGCTTAGTGATCATGTGAGCGGTTTGAATGGTATTCCTTGTACGCATAACTTATTTTCAAGCTTGTTTTTCAAAGTTTTAGATTGGAAAATCATTCAAAAGTTTTGATTCCTTAGCCTTGAATTCTTGCTTAAGCATTTTAACATTTTCTTGAAGTTCGTGTTTTGCTTAGCAGCTTTGGAAAGCTTTTCTTGTAAGGAGTTTAACTCTTGTTTTAATACTTCTCTCTAAAATTACTTTTCTAATAATTGTACGCATTTGGATATCCATCTCCGCTCACGAGTGGTAAGTTCAAACTTAGCACTGTTCAGATATGGCAACTTGATCCTTATAGGTATTGAGTTCAGTGGTCAAGGAATCATCAGCACAAATGCACGTGTACTCATGCAATTCATAATCATCATTTTGAGAAGAAGATGCATACCTAGGTACCGCAGAAACTTTCATGCAACTTTCCTCCGCATTAACGTGCATAGGTTGTGGCGGTGCATCTCTATCTTGGGTACATCCAAGCTTCCATGGAGCGATCCTTTGCATTAGCTTGCACGGGTTGTGACCGTGCACCTCTCTCTTGTGAACATGAGCATGAAGATTCTATTTTAGCATTGTCCACTCATCATTATTTGTTTTCTAACATTCGCATTCAAAGAACACCGATTCTTCCATAGATACATTACCCAACTTATCACAACAATCTCTCAACCGCACTGACACTCATTCACTTTTTCATCATTTTGTGCGCTTCCTCAATGTACTTTTCACATTATCCATGAGTTGGATAAATGTCTCAATGAATTCTCGAATTTCCATTCCAAAGATGTTTTTGAAGGAAATTCCAATCAAGTGTTGATCGAATCATGAATATTCCCACCGATGAATGGTCAAATTGTTTGTAGATTACTTGAAGAGCTGCATCGAACCATCTTTTGAACTTCTTCATTGGTAAGTTGCAGCTTTAAATGCTCTAAGTTCAACAAAGAAGCTTCTTGTCAATGTAGGTAAGTCCTGGCGGAAAAGAGCACTACATGTTCGATCCTCACTATGGATAACAACCGTATGAGGTGCGATGAAGTAGTTGATAGGGCTCAAATCGCATTCCATTTGCATGGCATTCGTAGCAAGTGCAATTCATTCACATTGTACTCGTAACATGAAGATCTCACATCCTCGTTGTTTAATTCAAACATATTTAATCGTTCATTGTAGCATCCATTATCATTATTATCCACAACATCATACAATTTAAGCACTTCAAATCATCGGGTCAAGAGAGTAAGACATGATGTGGTAGAATGCACGGATTTTACAAGTCATGATTTAAACCGAGAAATAGAATCTTCATGGGATTTTACTAAAATCAAGACTAAACCGTTAAGAAATGACCAATGGAATGTGTTAAGACGATCGATGGATCGATGAATGATAGACAATTGTGTGATAGGACTTTAGATTGTTCGTAGGAAAAGTGAAATGTTGATTGGTTGAGATTTGGATTGGTTGATGCACGCTTACGGAGAATTTTAGGTCTAAAACTTAAAACCTCAATAACTTCCTTCGAGGATTTGGGTCTCGAAAATTCGCTTCACGACTTTATCGTGAAACCTCACAATATTCAAATTGCTCCGGTCGCTTTGACATGTATTTCAGAAAACGGAGTTACGGATCAAAAGTTATGGCCTTTGAAGTTTTGACGTAAAAAGTCAACTTTGGTCAAACCTCTTCTGAAAAAATCAACCAAGTCGCTAAACCCTTGAACCAAGTCGCTAAGTACCAAGTCGCTAAGTACTAATTCGGTATACCACCAAGTCGCTAAAGTCCCAAGTCGCTAAACAAAGGCAAATCGCTATAGTAACTCGCTAAGCCTCAAGTCGCTAGCAAAATTTTGGCAAAGAATTGCTAAGATTCAAGTCGCTAAAGACTTAAGTCGCTAAATAGCAACTCGCCACTCACCAAGTCGCTAACACAAGTCACACCAGAGTGGAGAATCCACTACTTGTATCAGAAGTCGCTAAGACTAAGTCGCTAGCTTCAAAACTCGCAACTCGCTCATGTAATTGTAAAGCAAGTCGCTCACGAAGAAACAAACCGTATATCAAGTCGCTAGCAAGAAAACAACATAAACATCACTTTTCAATCCAAAACAACCCAACCAAGTTGATTCAAGCTACCAAATGAAAACCTAAACACTTGTGATGATTCTAAACATAAAAGTACTAACAAAATCCAAGCTTTAACACAAGAAGTCAACCAAATGATGCACAAACCACTAAACTTTTTCAAACTCAAAAACTACTAGAAATCTAAAGATGTGCAAGATATGATTTAACCATGGCTCTTGATACCAATTGTAGGATATTAGTTTTCACATACACATCAAACCATAACACAAAGTGGCGTATGAATGGAATTCTAGAGAGAGAAAGTTAGAGGTTTAGGGAACTTAGTGAGAGAAAGTGAAAGATATTATTATGAGCTCCAACTCTCTACCTTGGAAGGTAGAGAGTATTTATAGTCTTACATAAATCGCCACACCTCGGGCTATGGATCAGGCATACAGTGGGTAAAGACCCGTCCGTCCTCCACGGTGTTACTTAACTAAATACTACTTAACTTAAAAATAACTATGACTACGAGCTTTCTAACGATTACATATAATTGAGGTGACCGACTCTTTAATACCTGGAATTTCTAATTCCTAACAAGTTGTAAGCTAAACCATCCAAAGAGTGCCTTAGAGTAAGAGTTTATTATCCCTAGTGGGTTTTGTAGATGAGACCCTTTGGTAAGTTCAAAGAGTTAGGGAGAAACGCATACCCTACAACCTTAGACACACAACGCAACTAGGAATAAGGACGTGACAATTCAACCACCAATAGGAGATAATTAAGGAGTAGTAAAACCTAAGTAAACACATCTTTAAACTATCATACGAGCACACATTAATTAGACATAGACTACATACACCTTAGATTAGATAATTAGATAAGTAGAGTAATCGTAGCAATACCAACCCCCAAATTCAAACCCCGAGATTCGTGACCTTTCCTTTCCTTAAAAACTATAAAAGATAAAAATAATCTTCCTCAACCCCAACCTTAGCGTAGTAACTTCTCACTAGCATTCCTATTCCCTAGAGAACGATATCAATACCCGTGGCTTACCATAATACTACACTACAACGATTAGGTTCACCGCCTAGGGTGTTGAAAAACTTGCTCGATTTAAAAGGAAGTTCCTTTACCCCGAACGACGCATATAGCGTTATCAACTCCCATGATTGAACGACGAACCGGATGAGGACCACTCGGGATCATGGTAGACCAAACGAAATATCGTAGTATTATTGGATCCCCGATGTACCTCATGATAGTAGACCGGACATATTGTTCATTGCTTGCATGTGTGCTAGATACCGTGCTAAGCCTACTAAAAGCACCTTGAAGCGGTTAAACGGGTCTTTCGGTATCTCCAAGGAACCATCAATATGGGACTTTGGTACCGAAGAGCCTATGCAGATGCCGATCATGCAGGATGTCAAGATACTCGTCAAGTACTTCGAGGTGCTCGGTTTTGGGTGATAAGCTTGTGAGTCGGTCATCAAAAAGCGCATGAGTACTTCTATTCTCTACAGAGGCGGAATACATAGCCATGTCATCTTGTTGTGCTCAAATCCTATGGATGAGATCCCAATTATCGACTATGGCTTTGAATTCAACAAAATCCCTTTGTACCGTGATAATAAAGTGCTATTGCTCTCATGCAACAACGCATAACACTCAAGAGCAAAGCACATTGACATTCGACATCATTTCATTAGAGCAAGTTGAAAGCGGTGTGGTGGAACTTTACTTTGTGAGGACCGAATACCGCTTAGCGTACATCTTCACCAAAGCTCTTCCTAGAGAACGTTTTGAGTTTATTCTTCCACGATCGGGTCTTAAGAGCCTTCAACCGTAAACACTCAAACGTCTTCAAGAGGAAGAAGAGGAGTAAAAGTTTTCCTTCATCTATCCCCTGTAAATAGTTTTTCAAAAATCAAATAGAAAAATATAAAACTTTCAAAATCCATAAAAACTTAAAAATCTTGAAAAATTCCAAAAAATATTATTTTTTTGTCATGTTTTTCTCGATTCGATTATATCTACGGTCTTTGTGCTGTCATTCAAAGAATGACATGAGACTTTAGATGTTGTTCGAATTTTCATATTAAAAAAAAAATTAAATTTTTTTATAAGGATGTACAAGCTCTCCTTCTCACATGTGCCAAACGATTTCAAGAACTTCTAGAATGCTTAATCACAATATGCCCTAAGTCCTTAGGTGAGAGAGTTAATCCTTTGATTCCTTGTTCTATGCCTAGTGCCAAGCATGAAATCCATTCAATGCCCAATGTTAAGAAAGTGAACCTTTGTGTGCCTGCATGTAGTTCAGATCCCAGCACATCAAAACAGGAGATGCAAAGAGTAGCAAAACCAACTAATGTTCCTGCCTCTACAGAGTAATCGGTGACATTAAAGCAAGTAGGTCAAAGTCTCAAGACAATACAAGGAATGATAGGACCTCGCAAGCTAAGAATGTGCATTGGAAGAGTAGAAGACCAACCTAGGAACTTTAAGTTTGAGCCGAATAAAACGAATCGTGTTGATTCTAGTATTTTGAAAGCTTAGAGATTGTGACTTGATTATGAAAGCGTTTTATCGATAAGGATCGATTTTAAGACTTTAAACTCCATTGAATAAACATGCATGATTATCTTTGAAAACAATTGTATGACAAATAAAATTTTAATTTAATTGAAATCATTCTCCCTCAATCAATGACATAAGTTGTTGATTGAGAGATACATATTTTTGGGAGAAAGAGAAACAATGGTTTATTGTCATTTCAGCAAGAACCTGCTTTTCAAAGATAGAAACAGAGCCATACTTTATCTTGGTTTTCAAATCTCTTGCTCGATTCTTTAAACTAATCCTTACTATCTAATGAAAACTAGTCGCTTTGAAAATAACTCGGACTCTATTTTTGAAAATCATCCGGACTTAAAAGTTTGTCAAAATATCTATCTCAATCAACAACTTATGTCATTGATTGAGGGAGAATGATTTCAATTAAATTAAAAAGTTATTTGTCATACAATTGTTTTCAAAAGATAATCATGCATGTTTATTCAATGGAGTTTAAAGTCTTAAAATCCGATCCTTATCGATAAAACGCTTTCATAATCAAGTCACAATTTTAAAGTTTTCAAAATCAATTTAATTACAGAGATCACAAATATCAAATGATTTGATAATTGTGATCGGGGAGAATTTGTGATTTAAATTGGTTTTAATCGATAATTGTAAATGGTTTTATAAGGATGTACAAGCTCTCCTTCCCACATGTGCCAAACGATTTCAAATTTTCCATTCACATGTTGAGGGGAGCATCTATCTTAAACCACAAAGATCAAACGTGATCAATTTATTTCAATGTGGTGTTCCTCTTGTATGTGCAAAACTCTCTCAAACCTCAAGGCACATATTGAGGGGAGCAAGTTTATGAAAGCCTCATCCTTCCCTTATATGCTTTATCTACTGCTTTGATCAAGGAAGTGTTGTTGATATCTTTTAGAAAATGGAAATCAAAGAAGTTAATTCTTCCTCTTGCCTCTGTATTGCTAAAACAATTTCAAATATATGAAGCACATGTTGAGGGGAGCTCTTGTTCTAAAAATATCAAAATAATTCAGTACAAAATGCTTTGATAATATATCACAAGTATCGGATTGATTTTCAAATGGTTTTCAATTGGTTCCAATGGCGGATGAACAATACCAAATAGACCACCAACTTTACTTTATGTATGGTGATATAAGGATGATAAGGTTAGGTATTTGTTCCCATGATCCGCCTGAACCGGAGGGATCTACCAGGGACAATCCACTAGATAGTGTAGAAGTCCTTAGGTATATTGAAAAAAGGAGAAAATGAGATATGGGAAGAGTGCGGATCGAGTGCGAGCTAGTACTTGAATAAACCCAACAAGGTTCTAGCTATGAAGTCTCGGTAAGCATCAAGGGTTGAAGAATGAAAAGAATTGAATGAGAAAGGGTGAAAACAAATAGCCTCCAATTATTCAACCTTAGGGCGATACGGGTTCAATTCATACGCCATCGGTGGTTACCAAGGTAACATCGGTATTGAAGACAAGACGTCATGGACCCGATGACGCACCGCACTTCAACTTCCCAAACCACTCAAGTTCCTCTTAAAAGGTCTTGTTTCATTCTCACGGGAACCAACATAATCTATCGACTTTCTCTTAGAGATTGTTGATATTGAAGAAGGAGACCCTCTCCCTAGTCTCCCAGACGGGATCCAAATATGCACAAATTGAGTCTAGAGCCACGAGATCATCAATAAATCTCCTTAGGACACTTTCAATGAAGACTCTCTTTTCACACAATGTGGAAAGAGAGATTATATCTTGAGTCCTACGATTATCCTTGTGGTATTGCTGTAACATCCGAGTGATATGCATACATATTCACAATGAAGATGGAAAGCCTTCGAGCCAACATCAAACAAGCTCTCGGTAGGTGGCATGTGAGATCTATTCTATAGATCAACCATGTGACAACCGAGCAGAAACAATGGGCGATTCAATCTTTGAATCAATCTCGTTCGAGTTATGGATTGACGGATACCTTTGAAAACCGGTCATTGTGCTTAAAAACTCTTTTCTTTAGCACATCAACCGTGTTCGAATATTTCAAATCAAAGGTGTTTATGATTGATAATTGATTTTCATTAAAACCTTTGTTGTATTGCAAAACAATTTCTATTGAGCAATACACGATTTTTTTCAAATCTCTTTTCATCAATCGCTGAATCTCTATTCACGGGTTCACTCACTCCGTGTTGTCTTCTTTGAGACGTTCGGTTTGAGAACAAATAGAGCATTATGAAACCTCGTCAAGGAAATTCTTCTAAGTATACCGATCACAAAAGATTTGTATCGATCAACGGGAACCGTGGGCGTGTACCTCAATTCAACGAAGTGATCAAAGACACTTTTGTGCGATTTATTGCTAATCTGTTGTATGTAGACGCCCCTACGCTTGCGGTGATCATAATGAAGCGGTCAATCCATAGTCGCGATGCTCACTTAACACACTCATCACAAAAGAAATCATGATTAGTGCATCAATGACTCGATATTTTCACTCCATGCTTCGCTTCTCGCCGCCAATATCATGAATCAACGAAAGCTTCCGCTACTCGATGAGATTATTTCATGATCCGAATGTGAACATGTCGGTCCGAAAGTCACAATATCACATAATACCAACACCACAATGCATATCTCGAGATTTCTTGTCACCGATGATCTCAAACCGGCTCAAAACTCATCATCACGCGGATCGATAAAGACCTCCACTTGGGCTATCCAAACATGCATCAATGAAGAATCAATGACTACGGCTTCAGAGCAAAGAACAAGAATAAGAATGCAAGAACAATCTTTATGTAAAATCTGCTTTGTATTCAATGTATGTTTGAGGTGATCTTGAGGTGACCTCCTTAGGGGGAGATTGTTAGGATTTAGTAAATCCATGTATTAAAGAGTCGGTCACCTCAAGTATATGTAATCGCTAGAAAGCTCGTAGTCGAGATTATTATAAGTTAAGTAGTATTTAGTTTAAGTAACACCGTGGAGGACGGACGGGTCTTTACCCATCAGATGCCCGATCCACAACCCGATAGGTGGTGATTTATGTAATGACTATAAATACTCTCTACCTCCTAAGGTAGAGAGTTGAGCTCATAATAATACTTTTCTTTCTCTCACTAAAGTTCCCTAAACCTCTAACTTTCTCTAGAACTCTTTGTACGCCTATTTGATCTTATGGTTTAGTGTGTTTATGAACCAATATGTTACATAAAGTTTTGATTTTTACGTGTTTTTAAGCTTAAAGTTGTAGTTTTTATTGATCATTAAGTGTTTTGGAAGAACTTTGTGCAAAAGAAATCATTTGGAAACGTGTTTTGGGTGAAAATTTGTGTTTTGCAAAATGGGCATTCTACGCGTAAGCATTGCAAGGACAGAAAGTCAAACCCTATTTTTACGCATATGGAAAAGTCAAACCCTAGTTCTACGCCTAGCAAGTTGAATTATACGCGTAAGGTCTACGCGAAGAAGTGAAATCCTACGCTAAGCATTTGGTGACGTTTCTTCGTGCAACAACGGTGACTCAATAGTTCCCTCACTTGGATAAGTGTGTGGAATACTTCGACTTGTGGATATCTTTTACACTTGGACGAGTGTAAAGGATTTTGGTTTTAAACCTAAACTTACGATAATCCTAAAACTTACGAGTAAGCACTTCTACGATAAGTTAATTCTTACGCGTAAGGTACTCTACTTATAAGATTTTAGTTCACGACAAGCTTAAGTTTAACCTTAAAGTTTACGCGTAAGGTAAAGTTTACGCATAAGCTTCATCCCACGCCTAAGGAATCCTACGATAAGCAAATCCTACACATAAGCACCAATTCCTATGCCTAAGAACAAGTTCATTCGGTCAACCTTCGAGTCCTAAAACGCCGAATGGGTTATTGAGGTTTTAAGTTTTTAGACCCAATTTTCATCGCAACAACCGAGCTTAATCTTCATCAAACACAACTCCTTTATCGTTGAATCGATCCTACATCAACTTTATCATCAAATACCTTCATCAATGGCTACTCAACAAGACATTCATGCACCGGCCGAAAACCGTCCTCCTATGCCGGAAAAAGGTGGATATCTTCAATGGACAAGTCGATGCTCCGCTACATCAAGACCAAACCTAATGGAAAACTCATGATTCAATCCATTACAAATGAACCCTTCAAGCCTCGACAAGTCCAAAACCCGAAACTCGATGCAATACCTCCCGTCCCACCATCTTTTCGTGTTCAAAATGAATCGTAATACACGGACGAGGATAACAAACATGTTAAAGCAGATGACATGGCAATACACATTGTCCAACTGGTTTACCAAGAGACATCTTTGTTGCCAGAGACAAATGTGAAACTGCTACTTATACGTGGGAACGTGTTAGACGACTATGTTATGGAACAGAAATTGGTAAACAAGACATGGAGAACAAGCTGCTAACTGAATAGGAGAGGTTTACATCAACTCCATGAGAATCCATTGAATCCTACTATGGAAGGTTTTGCACTGTGATGAATGAGCTTATCAGAAACAAGTTGGCACCCAGAACTATCGTGAGTAATATCAAATTTCTCAACAATCTTCCAAAAGAATGTGCACGATATGTCACTATTGTCAACCAAACAAAGGACTTACATCAGGTGAACTTTGATCAACTCAATGATTTTCTGAAACAAAACCAAGCTGAAGTCAATGAAGTTAGGAAAGAAAGATTGGCAAAGAATCATGATCCCTTGGCACTAATTGCAAAGACTCCAACTCCAGTGAACTCACAACAACAAGCTTCATTATATTCCACTAACAACAACTTGCAAAGAATACATTCCACACCCACAAGTCGCTTTTCCTCAACAACAATTCTACTCACCGTAACAACAAGTCATTCAATAACAATAAGATCCACAATACCGTGAACAAGGAACTCGATCTTGAAACCGAACAAGAAAAGGTCATCAAATGCATTTGCTTATTTGACTAAAGCATTCAAAGGTCGCTATTCCACACCAACTAACAACAACCAAAGGATTTCATCAAACACTGCAACAGCAAATTGCACAACCGGTTTGAATATGGGTCATCAAGGACAAATGGTTGGAGTTATTGGGAATCAGCAGGATATTCTCATTGGATTTCACATGGGTAATCAAAGCGGTTCCGTATCGTGGTAATCGGTTGGGTCGAATGTTGGAAATCGATGGGCGTAATGTTGGGAATAGAGCAAAGGTAATCACAATGGAATGTTGCAGCCCAATCCTTGGGAATTATGGAAATGTGAATTAGGGTAATCATGTTAAGTGTTACAATCGTCAAGGAGTGGGTCACATTGCAAGGAATTGTCCCACTAAGCCAAACAAGAAGAATTCGCATATCTTCGAAAGCAATCTTTGTTGGCACAAAAGTCCAAGCGTGGATGCGGTTGAATCTCGAGGAACATGACTTTTTGCTCTTATGGATGAATTGAAGACCTAGAGGACATCAATGCAAACCGCATCTTCATGGCAAATCTTCGAGAAGCTAAGTATGACACCTATTCGACGCACCTCCTGCTTATGACGCCAATGCAAGATGTCGAGTTACCAATCATTGATCCATGCTATAACAATGTCATATTTGATGTGTTTACTAATAACGAACATCATTCTCGCGGACGCAGCACCCACTTATGATACATACCGGACAATCCGAGTAGTAGCAATATTATCTCCCAAACTCCGGATGTGGATCCTAATGGAGGTCGTGTGACACAAAATATCGAGACCGATGAGGAAACAAGTGCCTTATTTGAATCATTGATAAATAATCGTGGCATTGAAATTGAGAAAGTTAAAAGGTCAATCGCGATGTTAAGGCCATGAATGATAAATTGACCGATGAGCTTTAGAGATACAAGGAGAATGCAAAGCCTTTGAATTTCACAAAACAAAGAGTCAAAATTAGAAATTGGTTATTGAGATTCCGTTTTAAGAGAAACACAATTTCAAATCAAGTATAACACGCTTGATGTTTGTTGGGTCTATTATAGATTTGATGATACAAAACAAGAAGAATGAAACATGAAGGACTAAAAGTGACAAGAAGGGAAACTACAAAAAGATGGAGGATTTGGAAGATTCTAGAAGATATGCTTAAAAGAATATTTAGTTTCCTAATTCTATTATGATTCCTCTTTAAACCCTAGATGTCTCTAGTATATAAAGAGACATAGGGTCATTAGTTTAGTACGACGCACAAGATGTAGACGCCTAAAGGTGTGTGTGTGGGAACCTAGGCGTAGGGAAAACGCCTAGGGTTTAGTTAGTTAGTATTAGATCAAGTCTTTGATCTTTATTATAGTTAGTTAGTTAGTTTATGATAATAAAAACCTTGTTCATAATAATGTTGATTCTATGTTTGAATATTCCTCTTTCATTATTATGTGTTCCTAGATATAATATTAGACCTCGCCTAAGAGCTTACAACGATCTTCACATGTGGTATCGAGCACTGGGGCTCGTGATATCTAGGATCTACAAGGTTTTCTTGAAGATAAAGGAAGAAAATTCAAGTCATCAAAAATTCGTAATACTTCGAGATTGTTTTAAAATGTCATAACTTTTATTGAACCGCTGATTGGGATAAAATTCAACTAGAGCTTCTTGGTATATCTATCTTTAATCTCACCAAGGATTGTCAATCGGAGCTCTTAATCAAAAGTTATATGTTGTCAAGTCTCTCTGCCGATTTTTCGTAAGGTTACAACAAGACTGTTTTGAAATGATCATAACTTTTTCGTTAACCTTTGGATCAGAACGAAATTAAGGGTGGATGTTCTATATATCAATCTAACTTTCCATCAAGGATCTTTCATCCGAGCTTTTATGTGAAAGTATCTTTGAAAATCTTGTTGTGTATTTTCAAAGCATCGTTGTGCATTATTGGTCCCCTACAAGCAAAGTACCGCTTGGACACGAAAGTACCGCTTGGAATTCAAAAGCACCGCTCTTGGACACAAAAGTATCGCTCATTAGGATGAAAGTATCGCTCTTGAATTAAAGTACCGCTCAAGGCATCGCTACTTCTCAAAGTACCGTGAGGAGGTTTCAGCATCTTGTTATATTGAAAGTCTCGCTTCTCATATGGTTTTCTAATTAAGGGAAGTCGAGCATTATTATTGTTATGATTTTGGACGACACACACACAATGTGTTATTGTTCATACACACAAGGAGTTTGTTGATTTGTTCTTAAAAGGATTAAAAAAGGCTCGATTTGATTCATTGAATAATTTATTACTGAAGAGGATTATTTATCACTTATTTGAAGGTGAAGTGGAATTACTTGGTTTGTGTTCTTATCATCTAGCTTGATGAATCTAGCAATGTGTGATTTTTCTTATGATGCTCTATGCACACATTGGCTATCACTTAAAGGAGTTACATTGTAGTGCTCGGTGTCTCATACTAGTTGAGGATTCTTGTCAAGGGATTGCGGTCTACTTATATTTGGTTCTGTATAAGTATGGAGTATCGTGGATAGTACAAGATTTAAGACACAAGTTTGAGAAATTCTACTTCTTCATCAAATTCGTTATACTCGGTTTTCTTCACAAGTGATCATTACATAAAGCCTCTGATTTGAAGAATCAAGAAGATGGTTAACATATGAGTTTTAGGGAAGCTTATTGTTAAATGTTTAACCATCTACATGCATCACCAAGGGAAGTGTTTGATTTTACCATCGTTGATCATTATTCCTATTACTAGTTGGAGTTTTCTCTTTTTGGATCCATTTTCTTATGGTGCGAATGGTGGGCGATTTGAAGCATTGGAAGTCTTAGATTGGAAGTATGATATTGGTTCGTGGTGGTCAAGATCATTATTTTCATCGCTCCTATTTAGATAATAACAAAAGGGAAGAGATGTTTGAGTGACATGTTTAAGTCAAGGGAAGATTGTTTCATTCATGGTGAGATTTAATTATCTCAAGTTCGCTACTTCGCCTAGGGAAGTTCGTACAAGAATCGATTTGTTTTGTCATCATCAAATAGGGAAGATTGTTGGGTCTATTATAGATTTGATGATACAAAACAAGAAGAATGAAACATGAAGGACTAAAAGTGACAAGAAGGGAAACTACAAAAAGATGGAGGATTTGGAAGATTCTAGAAGATATGCTTAAAAGAATATTTAGTTTCCTAATTCTATTATGATTCCTCTTGTAAACCCTAGATGTCTCTAGTATATAAAGAGACATAGGGTCATTAGTTTAGTACGTACGTACAAGATGTAGACGTCTAAAGGTGTGTGTGTGGGAACCTAGGCGTAGGGAAAACGCCTAGGGTTTAGTTAGTTAGTATTAGATCAAGTCTTTGATCTTTATTATAGTTAGTTAGTTAGTTTATGATAATAAAAAAAACTTGTTCATAATAATGTTGATTCTATGTTTGAATATTCCGCTTTCATTATTATGTGTTCCTAGATATAATATTAGACCTCGTCTAAGAGCTTACAACGATCTTCATAATGTTAATTTGAACTTGAAAATAAAATCTTTAAACAAGGAAATTTCGATCTTAAAACCAACTTTCTAAACAACAAGCAACTTATTACGATCTTGAAAAAGAGAAGAAACAGTTGATTGTCGATTTTCAAAACGTGAAAACTCTCTTCTTGATGAAATTCTTGATAAAATGAAAAATCAAAAATTGGAAAATTTGCTTGTTACAACGGGTCATTCACCAAACCAATCAATATGCTAATTAATCAAACAAACCGTATTTTCATACAACACAAAAAAGGCTCTTGGTAACACACCTCCTTGTTTCCTCAAGAAAGCTCAGAAGGAACAAAATGTTTTGAACAATGGAAAAGCTTTGCATGAACCCATAATTGTTCGTGATTCTCTTGAAACGTTAGAACTATCTCGATGAGAGTAGATCTAAAATGCAACAAAAGAACATAGATCTAAAACCAATTGATTATAACAAATGGAACAAAATTTCTGGAATTACTTTTGTTTCACAAAAAGAAAAGTCAAAGTTTTCCATCACACCCAGTGTTTCAAACAAAGAGTCAACACCAGTTTCAAAACCGTTTCAACTCTGTACTAGTTCTCAAAATCATTTTCGAAAATCAAACAAATGTCTTCAAACAATCCTTTTAACACAAGTGATGCTAGAAGCATTTTAGATGACGTTAAAACTAGAATTAGGGAACTTCAAGAGATGTTAAATCTAAAACCAATATTACAACTAATATCCGGTTTTCTAGTTTTGATGATGAAATGAAATTTTTTGAAACTCAAAATGCCCCTCATTTGAATAACATCGCACGGGTAATTCATTTTGAACAAGCCTTTTGAAAGAAATAGTTGACTTTGTCAAGGACCATAAATCCACAGTAAAGAAAGATAATGAAAGTGTTGAACACATCAAAGTTTTGGAAAATTTAAATGATTCTCTCTTCGAAGATGTTATAACTACCGATATCATGTCCATTGTTTTACAAACATATTCTGTTGAAGACCATGAAAGACTCCAGTCTGAGACCTCCAAAATTGTTTCAAAATATGAAAATGCTCTTGCAAAACTTGAAAAAGAAAATGTCTCATATTTTAAACAACTTGATCGAAAAACGGAGGAATGCAAGTATGACAAATTGTCGTATGAGCGTGCCTACAAAGACATGAAAGAGCAAAATGATACTTTGAGAGCTCATTGGAATGTCAAAAAGGAAAAATATGGATAATAAGATTGCAAAACCATTGGTCGAGGAGAAGGCAAATGTTCCCAAACAGTTTTCAAACCAAAATGTCTATTTCTATGCCTCCTTCAAAAGTCAATGAGAAAAAAGATTTGTCAAAACCAGAACTCCACCCGCCTTGCCTAAACAAAAATAAAATGATGTTGAAAATGAAAAAGCGGTTATCAAGAATCCAAAAGTTTTAGCACCTAGCCTTTTTAGGATGAGTACCACTAATGCTTCTGCCTCCACATCTAAAACATTTGGAACAAACGACATAAGTTTAAACAAGCACTCTAAAGAGACTAGGAAAGCTGAAACCACTTCTCTTGTTAACAAAGTGAATCCTAATGTGTGCCTTACCTTCTACAGACTAGAAAGCACCTCTAGGAGCAGCAGACTAAAGCCTAAGAGCAATACAAGGAACAATAGAGTCTCGCATGCCTCTAAGAGCAGTAGCTTGAATAAAGAGAAGAAAGTAGAAGAACACCCTAGGAATTTACCGCTTTTAATAAGAAAGACATTTCATCCGAATGTATCTTGAACCTATGAAACTTGCTAAGTTTAATGAATGTGTTGATTCTGTTTGTGTGACTTGCAAGAAATCTTTAACTAATGTTCATGATGATTGTGTTTCTAAGAAAGTGACTGTTAAGCCTGTTCAGAAGAACGTTCCAAAAAGAACTTATGCTAAACCAATAAGAAGTCTAGTTGCAAGATTTAGGTCTTACACTACTGATAGGAAGCATAGTCTTTACTATAGGGATGATATTTGGAAACCAACGGTAGAATTTTCACACTCGGAATGGTAGAATGAGTGATAAATCGTATACCACGAGAAAACTTCTATGAGTGTGATCAGGATTTTACCTCTAACCCAAAGGAACCAAAATCAAAGCGGTTTCCAAAAACATCTTCTTTTGTTCTTGGCGTGTTATCGAAATATGTATTTAGATCATCGACTCGGGTTGCTCCAAGCACATGACCGAAATCAGGCTGGCGAATAATTTCATCCGAAATTCATGGGAACTATGACGCTTGGGAAATGATCATGTAGCAGCTATCATGGGTTATGGAGATCTACCTTTTGGAAATTATTTGATCACTTGGGTTTATTATGTCGAAAGGTTGGGACACAATTTGTTTCGATCAGGCGGTCGTGATGCGATTTAGAGGTTGCTTTTAGGAAAAATGCTTGCCGTTAGAAACTTGGATGACACCGATCTCTTAAGCGGGAATCGTGATACAAACTTGTATGCTATCGACATTAACCAAATGGCCTCTTCATCACCAATATGTCTTATGACACGAGCATACGGAACAAAGTCCCGGTTGTGGCATAGAAGATTATCCCATCTCAATTTCAACACCATCAACAAACTAGCCAAAGACAACATCGTCAACGGACTTCCAAAGTTCAAATACACCAAGGATCACCTATGTCCATCATGCGAACAAGGAAAAAGCAAAGAGCATCATATAAACCCAAACCCGTACCTAGTTGAAGCAAGGTTGCATATGTTGCACATGGACTTATGTGGCCCAATGAGAGTAGAAAGCATTAATGGGAAAAAGTATATTCTTGTTATCGTTGACGAATATTCAAGATATACATGGGTTAAGTTTCGAGGTCAAAAGACGAAGCACGTGCATCATCATCACCTTCCCGAAACGTCTTCAAGTACTTCTTCAAGCTCCGGTAAGGGTTGTAAGAATAGACAACGCACAAAATTCACAAATCGAGTTAAGAACTTATTTTGAAGATGTTGGAATCACTCATCGACATCGCTTGTTAGAACTCCACAGCAGAATGGGGTAGTTGAAAGAAGAAATTGCACTCTTATGGAAGTCGCTCGCACAATGCTAATCTATTCTAGTGCACCGTTATTTCTATGGGTGATGTTGTTGCCATTGCTTGTTTCACTCGAACCGATCCTAATCCATCCAAGATTCAATAAAACCCCATATGAGCTAGTGAACAACGAAACCCGATATCTCTTACCTTCACGTGTTTGGCGCTTTGTGCTATCCAACGAACGACAAAGAAGATCTAGGAAAACTAAAAGCTAAAGGTGATATTGGAATCTTCATTGGATACTCGAAAACTCGAGGGCATTCTGTGGTGTATAACAGAAGAACTAGGAAGATAATGGAGACGATGAATGTGAATTTTGACGAACTTTCACAAATGGCTTCGAGAGACTCGCTCTAGAACCCGCTTAAACCGATGGCTTCTAATCAAAACAAATTAGAACCCGCACCAAACTCGCAGACTTATGGACACATCGATTCGGGACTCATACAACAAAGAGCTCCATCAACTTTGCCGACACACCTCATGAACAAGAATGAGAGAAATTCTTTGAGTTAATGTTCGATGAATACTATGGTGGAACTTCGACAAATGCATCAAACCATCATTCCGCTGCACCCGCTCAAAACCATCCACCACCACCAACAGAAGATGCATCTACAACGGTCGAAACCAATGTACCAAATCCATCAAAGTCATCTACATCGACTTCTGCAAATCCTATTCTTACAACAGTTTTACCAGCAGTTGATGAGCAAACCCAAAACATATCATGTCAAGAAGAATCTACACAAAACCGAACGATGCAATGTTAGATGAGGACTTATTTGAAAACCCGTTTGCTACGGAATCGGTGAATCATCTTCAAGCTTACGAGAACCATCTAACTCACATACGTTTAACCAACGGTATCCTTCACTACGAAGTGGACAAAAGACCATCCAATTGAACAAGTTATTGGTGAACCTTCACGGCCAATTCGGATGAGACGTAACTTGCCATCGATTGCGACTTGTGCATTTACATTTGCTCAATTAGTAATATTGAACCGAAGAACATTCAGGAGGCAATGGCAGATAATGCATGGAGAGAAGCAATGCGGGAGGAACTTCTCCAATATCGTCTACATGACTCATGGGATCTGGTTCCAAGACCAATTGACATTCGCGTCATTGATCTCAAATGTTTATGGAAGAACAAAGGGATGAAGAAATGAGCGTAATTCACAACAAAGCTCATCTCGTGGCCAAAGGATACGACGGGAAGAAGGATAGACTTTGAAGAGTCATTCGCGCAAGTAGCGGACTTAAGGCGATCAGATATTCTTAGCCTATGCACTCACAAAAACATCACGGTTTATCGATGGACATTAAGACCGCGTTCTTGAATGGAACTACGAAAGAAGAAGTGTACGTGAGTCGGCCGGAAGGCGTTATAGACATGGAATATCCGGACTACTTCTACAAACTCAAAAGGCAATCTATGGTTTGAAACAAGCTCAAACAGTGGTATGACGAATCCTCTTTCCCGATTCTAAACAATTTCACCAAAGGAACTGTTGATCCTACCTTGTTTACACAAAATGCAAAACGACATTTTGATTGTTCGATTTATGTGGACGACATCATTTTGGGTCCACTAATCCGAATCTTTCAAAACATTTTGAAAATCTCATGAAAAGCAAATTTGAAATGTCCATGATGGGGGAACTTAAGTTTTTTCTTGGTTTACAAATACATCAATCCCCATGTGGAATTTTTATCAATTAAGCTAAATATACAACTGAGATTTTGAAAAATCATGGTATGGATAATTGTGACTCGGTCGGTACACTAATGGTAACTTCACCAAAAATTGGAGCCGATTTATTTGGGAAACCCATCGATCTGAAGAAATATCAGAGCATGATTGGTTCTCTCATGTACCTCACTGTTAGTCTACCCGATATTCATTTTTCTGTTTGCTTATTAGCACGGTTTCAGGCAAAGCCTACCGAATTGCACCTTAAAGAGGTTAAAAGGATCTTTCGGTACCTGAAGACATCCATTCACATGGGACTTTGGTATCCGAAGGAACCGGATTTGATCTAACCGCCTTTTCGGATGCGGACCACGCAGTGATCAAGTTACTGAAAAAGTACATCGGGAGGAGCACAATTTTGGGTGAAAATTAGTCACCGGTCTTCAAAGAAACAAGATTGCACTACACTTTCAACCGTTGAAGTCGAGTATGTGTCTCTATCTACGTGTTGTGCTCAAGTTCTATGGATGAGAACACAACTCACAGATTATGGCTTTACTTTTGATAAAATACCTATGTATTGTGACTCGAAAAGTGCCATAGCCATATCCTGCAATCCTGTTCATCACTCAAAGACTAAGCACATTCGTGTCCGCTATCACTTCATAAAAGAGCACGTGGAAGAAGGTACTGTTGAATTATTTTTCGTGAAGACAGATTACCAACTCGCCGATCTATTCACTAAAGCCCTTCCAAAAGAACGGTTTAACGATTTAGTTCGACGAATTGGAATGCGAAGCCTAACCCCTGAGGAGTTAGAACGTCTTCTCGAATCTTCTTGAAAATGATTTTCTAAAAGCTCATTGTAAATATTTTTGAAAACAAAATACAAAATTTGAAAAACCAACAAAAGCAAAATATAAAAATATAAAAAATTTCAAAATACAAAAACAATATAAAATCAAAAATCCAAAATATTCTTCTACGACATGTCTCGTATAATCGATATTTCAGACGTTTCTAGAAATGTCATTCAACAATGATAAACCCGAACTAAAATGATGACTTTTGATTATTTTCAAATCAAAACTCGTGTTTTTAAAGAAAAATCTAGTGTACGCTTCAAAGGCACTACATTTAAAAGCGGTGAGAAATCATCATCATCTTGAGCACCTTTTTCAAGATTGTTCAAAAATATTTTCAAAATCTTTCAAAATATTTTGTGCTCAAGATAACTCCCTCTAAAACCCTTTATTGATATGCTTTATTAAAGGGGGAGTATAAAACCAAATGTTCCAATTTCATGCTTAAATCAAATCCGTTTGTCTCCCCAAAAGATTCTATAATGTTTTAATCCGTTGATATAAAAAATATCACGAATATGCTATTTTGAGGGGAGAAGGCGTGATTAAAATGTGATCAAAAAGTTTAATGATCGTTGTTTGAATCTCAAAAGAGCTCGACTCGGTTGAAACCATTGAATTGACGAGGAATCTAAGTCGAAATGTACCATCTCGAGAAACTTTCTATAGACTTGACCAGACGGGTAATAATTTCAAGCTAGTTCTCTAGTGATGTAAACGTGTCTCGAATCGGTCTTGTTCATTTAAAGTCGATCAATTCAAAAGTGCAAACTCTACCCTCACTGTGCAAATTTAAGTTAAATGAATATAAGCACATGTGAAGGGGAGTATTTCTAAAAATACAAAACTCTCAAGGTGTTAACAAAACATGTTTTATTTTCACAAACACTTTGAGATATTTTCAAGAAAAAAAAGTTTTATGGCAACATAGGATAGTCATGGAGTTATAAGGTGACTAAGGATAGGAAAATCCGTCCTATGATCCGCCAGAGTCGGAGGATCTACCCAAGGACAATACCCATAGTTAGTATTAGAAGTCCTTAGGTATGATTGAAAAACGAGTAATGTGAGAAAGGAGAAAGAAGGGTTGAAGAATTAAAAGGAAATGCAAAAGAAAGGGTGAAAAGAAATAGCCCTCCATAATCAACCTTAGGCGTAAACCGGTTCAATTCATCGCACATTGGTTGTCACTAAGATGACACCGGTATTGAAGACAAAAGACGTCATGGACCCAAAGGATGCATTGCCCTAAACTTCTTGCCACTCAATTCCTCTTAAAAGGATTTGTTTCATTCTCACTGGGAACCCTACATAATCTATCGACTTTCTCTTAGAGATCGTTGGTATTGAAGAAGGAGACTCTCTCCTAGTCTCCGCTTAGGAAAACCAAAATAAACTAATCGAGTCTAGAGCCACGAGATTCATTAAAATATCTCATAGGAACACTTGACATTTAATCGCTTGTTGTTCATCAATAAGGACACAAGTGATACATTCTAGAGTCCCACGCAGATCTTAGCAATCTGCCGAACATTCATGAGAGGTTTCACAAATGTGATCCTCGGTGATTGAATGGAAATTCTGCCTAGGTCAACAACAAATAGCCACGCGGTAGGTCACTTCGGTAATTCTTTATGGGTTACGCTTAGTGTGTCTCAAACGGTCTATAGTCGTGAAGTGATGATTCGGTGTACTTCAATGACTCACCGAATCTGTAGATGTACTTGGTATGTCGTGTTAGCCTTCTTGAGGGCCTCCGGTTTAGGAACAACCTTTGTAAGAATTAGAGATGTGTTTTCACAATATGCTGTTAACACCCTAGACGTTCGAACACTGTAAGTCTTGGAAATCCGCTAAGGAGATTCCTTTCACGAATCGAATCTCGAAGATGTGGGTCATTACTTGAACTTGTTCAAGCGTAATGCCAATCGTCCTTAAGGGATTCGGACGGTCGATTCGCCCGACCAAGGTGAATGGAATCAAGACATTCATCAAGAGAACAATTGTAGTAATCAATTCTTTAAGAAAAGATTACAATGATCAATTGGTGTTCGTGATGTGCACAGGAAGTCTGGCGATGGATGCTCATGGGAGGAAGAGATCGTCTGATTCTCCATATGCTCATACCAACAACATCATTGGAATCTCAAAGTCAAAAGGAAGTGTGAGCATGGTGGAGAAAAGTGGAGACACCTAACCAAAGAAGTTGACAAATGGCGACAACACCATTAAATGATCACAAAGCATGAAGGAGCGAAAATCAAGACTATTCTATGTCTACACACAAAGTTCAAGCTCAAGAAAAGTAAAGACCTAATCAAGTGGAGCATATTTTGAATGACCACCCCTTTGGGGAGATTGTTAGCCTTGATAATAATTAATAGAAGTGATGGTCATTCACGTTTAGGAACTTTGTAACGTGTGTTAGATATCGTATTAGAATAGTCAATGGGCTCGTGGATTGGGCTAAGCTAAATGGCTAATAGTTATGTTAAGCTAGCCTTATGTATTGTTATTGTCTAATCCAAGCCCAAGCCCAAGCCCATAAGGGTGATATGTAAGAAGTATAAATACCCTCAAATGGTCATTTGAGGGGTGTGTGAGTGTGTTTGTATGTGTTTTCCATTGAAATAAACATCATCTTGTTTTCATCTTTCTCTCCTCCATACATATATATATATATATATATATATATATATATATATATATATATATATATATATATATATATATATATATATATATATATATATATATATATATATCAAGTCACCATCTTAATATTTCTTCTTCTACTTTACGAATAGCATAAGTGTTTGGTTCTCGTGTTCTACTCATTTGGTAAGCTTGGTAAAGTGATAAGGTTGAGAAAAACAAGGTCCTACATTCTCGCATTAAATGTTTCTATCCTTAGAACGTGTCCAATGACACTTTAGGGAAAATCATTGACAATTGTTCATACCTTTATGCTAACTCTTGCACTTTATTTGATTTTCTTTGATAAGTGCTTTTCTACTTATCTTCTCAAGAAAGTTCTCGCCTAACATATCAGATACTTAGATATTTTTCCTACATATCTAAGTTCATAATGCTCTTTATTGTTGAGGAGATCAAGGGAGTCAATGACTTTTTGTTAGTACTCACTAACTCCATTATTTTCTTTTTGGCTAATACAAAAAGTTCACAGAGACCGGTTAAAATAGTTCATAGAGTGTGGTTTTCGAACCACTCTCTGTGAGAAGATATCTCTATAACTAAAACATATAGAAACCAATTCCAAAACCGGTGTCTAATAGGAGCATCTAAACCGATTTGCTAGTAAGAACATGTCTCTACTATAGAGTAAAGAGACCAATTTTTTTTATAAGAATCAGTCTTGGAGAGAATTTCCTTTTAAAAAAAATGAATTTAGTTTATGGAAACAAAAAAAATCATAATTCACGAATGTATAACTAAATTAAAGTTCATAAGTCTTGATACATGCCAATATAACCAAATAAAACCATATTTTCTATGATTGAAATTATTGCCACATATACAAACCGAGAAGCTAGCATACAACTCATTATCTAAGAAGAATATTCCATTTTCAAGCCTGTTTCACTCTAATACGAGTTCTATATCTTCCTTTGAAATTTCAGCACCTCTACTCTCTCTCACGAGCTCCATCTCTTTTAGTGTAGTTTTCAATTAGATCAACCAAGTGCCGAACTTGTAAAGTAGTACCAATCTCAAAAATCCATATTTCAACCTGTTTATAAACAAGTTTAAGTTAAATTTTGTATCTAAATAGCCTAATATTCCAACCATTAAATCGCTTATTGAAGGAACCAATAGACATGAATGTAAGCGACTATAGCTTCACACATGGATTAAAATCATGTAGGAAGGTCATAAAACACTACACTCCCTTTCAATGAAGCATCACTACAACTACCACTTTTACGAGATAAACTTGTTCGAGCTTCCCATGCAAGGGTGCGAGTGGTTCGAAAACTATAAGAAGGGTGCGAGTGATAGACACGAAGAAGATTATAAATCTTTATTACGTTGGGTTTTGTAAAATGGTATAAAACACATGGATCTAATCACCCAACCAACCACCCCTTGATGATTCTTTTATTATAACAATAAACACATTTGACAAGTCCCTAAACAGTGCTTGTCTACAATACAAAAGAAAGAATGAATGTCCTCTATTAGGTGCGGTCTACAAGAACTCACTCACTAATCAAACCCAACAACTAATCAAGATGGTTAAACAAACTATCGGTCAAGATCAAGTAGATCTTGACACAAGCAAAGAACTAAACAAAACTATACTAAAAACCCGAGCGCAAGATGGTGATTATCACCTTGAGAGAAAAACTTTAAGAGTAAAAAGCTGCGTGAATGAGTGAATCAAACCCTAGCTTGGATGAGACACTATATAGCCCAATGTTCCACATTGCACCCGCACTATCACAAACTAAAAACAACGCCAAAAGTTACATTAGTAGAAAATAGGCTAAGGAATTTACATTAACCCTTAGAGCTTTATAAGTTTGCTAAAGTGTATTATTTAATACCCTTCCTCAAACTTATAAAACAAATAAGTTTATGTAGGATCGTATATTTTATGTTGTTTGATGATTCGGGTGGTCTAGGATGGTGATAGTATATGAATGCCATGTTTAGAGATGAAGAAAGTAGAGAGGTCATTCTAGAGATAAACAAAATGTGAAAGGTTAGATTATCAAAGAAGCACCACCCTTCCCTTAGTGGAAAGGGTATTTATAGTTACAAACTAAACGCCCTCCTGTCGGGCTGTGGATCAGGCATACAATGGGTAAAGACCCGTCCTTCCTCCACGGTGTTACACTAATCTAATAACTAAGCTAACACCTAACTAATTGACTACTAAATAACGTAAATAACGATAAGTCTACGAGCTAACTTATGCTAGATTATATTTGGGGTGACCGACACTTCACTATGTAATTTCCAATTCCTAACGATCTCCCCCTAAGGGAGGTCACCCCATGATTTACATTTCGAATCCTAGCATTCTATTTTATCTTCAGTCTTGAGCTCGTAAACTTTAATTCTTCAAATTCTGCATCTTTGTTCTTTAGTAGTGACTCTTCACAGTCCGATTATTTTGTACTTTCAGTGGAGGCCTTTAATTGATCCACATCTTGATGATCTTCGAGCTTTCTTTGAGATCATCAACCACAGTAAATCTCTGAATCACCCTTTATTGTGTTGCCATCATGTGATGTTGTGACTTTTGGACCGACATGCTCACACTTTCTGGATCATGACATCTTTTCATCAGAGTAGCGGAAGCATCTTTATATATCATTGATTGTCATGATTTTCTTCAATTAAGTGTGAATCTTGTGAGCATGCGGTACGTGAATTGACTTCTCAATATCGATCGGTGCAACCGTCAATGTTCCCGCAAACAACGATTAGCACTAAAACATACGAAAGTGGCTTTGTTCACTTTCGTTGAATATAGTTGCAAGAACCACGGTTCCTCGTTGATCAAGATAAATCGCTCGTGATCGGTAGAGTTTGAAGAATCTTCTTGACAGGTTTCGTAGCTTGATCTAGCCGTTCTCAAACCGGAGCGTCCCAAAGTAGACAACACGGAGTGAGTGAACCAATAATTGAGATTCACCGATTGATGAAAAATTGATTTGAAAACAATCGCGTATTGCTTAGAAGAAAGAGTTTTGCAATACGATGAAGGTTTTATGAGAAAGATCAATTTTAATAAAAATACTTTTGTATTTGAAAGAGTACACATTCGATGTACTAGATAAAATAAGAGATTTGCACATCGAGCGGGTTTTCCAAAAGTGTTTTTAATCGAGATACTTTTGTGTTTGAAATATGAATACACATTCGATGTGCTAGAGAAAAGAAGAGATTTGCACATCGAACGGTTTTTCCAAAAGTATTCATGAATTCATTTCTGGACCAAGGTTGATTCACAAGTGAATCGCCCCATCGTTCTATCCGGTTGTCACAAGGTTGATCTTTGGAAAGATCTCACATGTCACCCACCAAGAGCTTGTTTGATGTTGGCTCTAGAAGGATTCTCATCTTCATCGTGAATACTTTTACATATCACTCGGATGTTCTGGCAATACCACAAGGATAATGCGTAGGAATCTTAAAATATAATCTTACTTTCCACATTGTGTGAAACAGCAAGTCTTCAAGGATAATGTGTCCTAATGAGATTTTGTGGATGATCTCTTGGCTCTAGACTCAATTGTGCACATTTGGTTTCCTATGCCAGACACTAGGGAGAGGGTCTCCTTCTTCAATATCAACAATCTCTAAGAGAAAGTCGATAGATTATGTGGGTTCCCGTGAGAATGAAACAAGTCCTTTTAAGAGGAACTTGAGTAGCTTGGGAAGTTAGGTGCGGTCGTCCTTTGGGTCCATGACGTCTTGTCTTCAATACCAGTGTTACCTTAGTAAACACCATAGCATATGTATTGAACCCGGTTTCTGCCCTAAGGTTGAATTATTGGAGGGCTATTTCTTTTCACCCTTTTCACATTTATTTCTTTTCATTCTTCAACCCCTTCAGTGCTTACCGAGACTTCATGACTAGAACCTTGTTGGGTTTATTCTAGTACTAGCTCTGTCTCAGTCGGCACTCTTCCCATATTCTCATTTTTTCTCCTTTTTTTCATCATACCTAAGGACTCTACACTATCTAGTGGATTGTCCCTGGGTAGATCCCTCCGGCTCTGACGGGATCGTGGGAACGAATACCTAACCTAACCATGCATAAAGTAAATTGGTCGGTCTTTTGGTATTGTTCTTTCCTTCTTGAAACGACTTGAAAAATCATTTGGAAAACCAATCAAGTTACTTGTGCTATAATATCAAAGCATTTTGTACCTTAATTGTTTTGATCATTTAGAAATTCTCCCCCTCAACATGTGCATATGATTTTAAATTATTTAGCACATGGAGGCAAGAGTTCTTTGAAATAATTTCTTGATCACAATTTCCGTGGAAAAAGCCATTTGATTTTCTTGGTAAATTCTCCCCCTCAAAATGTGCGTTGGTTATTTGAAATCATTTAACACATAGAAGAGGGAGGTTGTTGAAGAACTTCCACAATCACATTTGCCATTAAGAAACCATTAGAAAATCAATCAAGGTACATTATGTTGAAACATAGAAATCTTTGTACCTTGAAACTTTATTTTCTTTAGAAATGCTCCCCCTCAATATGTGCTTCGAGATTCGAAAGTGTTTAGCACATATGGGAGAGCAGCATGCACATTTGAATCAAAACGATCACCTTTTATCAAGTTTCATTCTTAAATCACAAATTCTACCCCGATCAAAAGTATCAAACCCTTTGAGATTTTGGATCCCAAGTGATTTAATAAGGTTTAGAAAACATGGGAGAATATGCGTCAGGTTTAAATTCTCATCCGGTTTTGGACAAATGCTCCCCTCAACATGTGCATTATGTATTATGAATCTTTTGGCACATGGAGGTGGAGTGCCTTTAAAGGACTAAAACCAATTCCATTTAAAGATTTGAGATTTAAATCATGATCTCTCCCGATCAAAATTTCAAGCCTTTTGAGATTTGTGATCCCAATTGATTTAAATTATTTAAAAGATTTTGGGAAAGGCGTGGCTTGATTTAATTTTGAAAAATGATTGATAAGGATCAAATTTAGACATTAAAGATTGTTAGTGTCGGTATGATAGTTTTTAAGAGATCTTTAAGTAAAATAAAACATTTTCACAATCAAACAAGAAGAAAAAATTTCATTTTGAAAGATCTTTGAGTTTTAAAGAAAATCATACCATGACATAACATTAAATCTTTATATCACCACTTATTTTGTACAAACGGACTTGATAGATGAAATATCGTTTGAAAATATTTAGTTTGAAATCACTCTCCCCTCAATCCATGACCGTAGTCGTTGATTGAGTGACTTATATTTTTAAAAAAATGAAGTCCGGTTGATTTCCATAATTTAAGCCCAATTTATTTTCAAAACAATATTTTTCCATTTTTTAAAACAATATTTTCAAAATTGTTTTAAGAAAATGGTATCATTCACTACTTTTCCTGCACAAGATACATTAGGTGGTGTAGAAGCTGCTTATGTTGTTTTTGTTGTAGGGCTTGGAAGAAAACCGTCTGCTGATGCAGTGAGACCTCTGAAGTTGCATCTATCGTGCCAACTATCCATAGAGAGATCTAATTAAGCTCCGTTTCTTCTTTTTTCGACCCAAGGAATAGTTGCCCCTTTTCTTACGGCATCCAATCATCTTCATATGTGGGATCCGGATCGGGAACATTCTTATAAACCATCTTATCTGCATATGTTAGTCAACATACATACAAATATATGGTGGTCGACATCACCCAAACAACAATCGACTAATAAAAGTCAATCCAACATATCAATCAGTTCATATAAGGCTTAGGATTTATGTGTTCATCAAACTATAATCATCTAATCCTAACAATCATATCCTAGAACCCTAGTCCTTCAACATAGGCAAAGATCTTTTCATAAGCACGTGGGATGATTAAAAAGCCCGTTATATTATATAAATTTGAAAACATTCTCCCCTCAATCAATGACTCTTTCTATGAAAAGTTTTAAATAAGTGAAGTCATTGATTGGGTTTTTCAAATTATAAAACTTGATTCGAGTGATTTTCAAGCAACTCATTTACCACCATTTAGTTAAAAAAAATTTACGAAGAATATTAGAAGGAAAAATATTTGAGTAGGAACAACAGTCCTTGACATACTTTCCTCATTATTGTTTTAGGATAAGTGCATGAAATTTTTGAAAATTGGTTTAGCGCAGCACTTTCCTTTCTTGAAGAGCGGGTTGCTATTTGAAATAATAGCAAACCATAGTTTTAGCGCGGGTTACAGTCTAAAGTAACTGCAAGCCATTGTTTGTGACATGTTTTGAAAAGTAATATTTACACCTCTTGCTCGAACTTTATCTAAAGTCCCGTGCCATTATTGAATGACATTTCTAAGACCGTAGATGTTATCGATACCAGAAGATATGTCTTGAGAAAACATATTTTTGTCTTTTCAAATTTTCTCGATTTTTATGGGTTTTGTTGATTTTATATTTTCTATTTTGTTTTGTTGGTTTTATATTTTTGTATTTTGCTTTTTGATAAATATTTCTGAGATAGAGTAGATGATATAGTTTAAGAAGATGATGATATGAGTACCGAGATAAGGATATCGAGCAACCCGTTGTAGAAGATAGAAGTCATCATCTCTTAAACATTCACCACAAAAGCTTTCGAGGCTCTGAATTGAGAGAAATTGAACCATCCGAAAGTGAGACTTTGGCGACTTCCCCAACCGAAAATCCTTTTGTTGAGCGATTCAAGCTCTATTTCAAGCTTGCCTTAGCTGTGTGCACAAAGAAGCACACCATTATCATCGATCTTCTTGCTCTTTTTAAGAATAATCATCGTGATTCTTCGTTCGAGGTTATATCATCCAATAGACAAACAACGTATCATCCCACACATAAATAACTCTTCTCAAATTTCATTCCATCAAGTCTATAGCGATCCATACCAAAAGTTGTCAAGAGACCACTTTCCCCAAAGTAGATGAATTGATGCGGTCATTCTCTTAGACTAGAGCTCACGAACCCGAATACACATATACCAAGACGGAGAAACTTATACCATCAAGTAGTAGATTAAGTCCGATAGCCAAAGAATAACCCCGATGTATACTTTTCTCCCCGATGATAGTGTATGAAGCTCAAGAACCCAAGTACTTGAATGCCCAAGAGAGAATAACCGATAACATTGAAGAAGCGGCCGAATCACTTATTATCTCTGCGGATGACAACTCGAATGAGTGATTATATCTACGAATCACCGATTAAGCTCTCAAGTGAAACAATGAGCATCCCCAATGTACACAATCTCTCTCCCCGATGATTGCGATAGCATCGAAATCATCACACACTTGTTTACCTCTTTTATCACGAAACTAACTCTTCCATCTCTTCCCTACATAGTTGGAATAAGAACACTAAACGCCATGATGAGATAAACATTGAGTTTCTCTGCGGTAATGACATATGTCTTCCGGGATATCTTCAATCACTTAGAAGTATTAAGTTCATCAAGTTTATCTCGTTTAGATCGTGTCTCCTTCCCTTCTTTGGTTTTGATACTTGTAATCAACACATAATAAGCCCATATACTAGAAATTTGTTGAGAAGAACACTTGAATTCTTGTGAGAATCAACTTGCTGAAGAATATGAGCAAGTCTAATTGAGGATTAAATTCGACATTTCACTCTCCCCCAATTAGTGCTCTCCCCTAAACTGACAATCTTTATGATGAATGCATGGATTGAGAAGAAGTCTTTAGATCGTTAAATGCAACTCGTCTTTAGTCTTCTAACATGTAGTAGAAAATGTAGAACCGATCAGACTCGACCTTCTTCAAGATTGTCCATTTGGGAATAGAAAGTCAACATCATCAACTCACCAAATGCATTCTCATTAACTTGTATATAGCAAATCCCTTAACACAAATCCTCCCAATCAAACAAGAACAGAAAGATGTTCATCTAGGAAATCACCCACAATGGAAGCACTTTGTTTTTAATCATATCAGCCCGTGTGAAGATGTCAACCAACGGCTCTTTAGAAGAAACTCCATGTAAAGATGACCCGATAAGAAGAAGCTCGGTTCTTACATGAGTTTGGAGCTGTATGACCATTTGTTCTGAGATGTCAATCAACCATGCAGAATTATCACACTTCTTCTCCCCCTCAAGATATGCATACGGAGATGCCATTCTTGATTAAACAAGTGAATATCTTTCACAAATGTAGTCTATTCACACTTCTCCCCCTCAAAAGTAGCATATGATGTCGCCATCGTCATTATAATCGAGCAAGTGGAATAAGAAAACAATCAACAGTAGTTCGGTTCACTTGATAACTGAACGCGCGTGGAAAAAGTACGAAGCATGTTGACGAGAATGGTCATAAATAAGAAGATTTCTCTTCTTGGAAGATAAAGCGCATTGACGTGCACACTTTTCTTTTCTTTGAGTACGAGGCTTGAAGCTGTTGTGTTCAAACGTCATAAGAAGATTTCTCTTTTTCGAAGATAAAGCGCCTTGAAACGTATACTTTTCTTTTCTTTAGAGTACGAGGCTTGAAGTGTTGTGTTCAAACGTCATAAGAAGATTTCTCTTCTTCAAAAGATAATGCGCACTGAAACGTACACATTTCTTTTCTTTAGAGTACGAGGCTTGAACTGTTGTGTTCAAACGTCATAATCTCTCTCTTTTCATCTACTCTTGGCAAACTTATAATCAACCCCATTATCATTCAGTAGGCTCTTTGTCGTGACAGCTGATGGAGAAAACCCAATATGATGAATTTGACCCTGAAGTAAACTAACCCGAACTCGTGACTTAAACTTGCACATATGTAACAAAGAGCGGTGTCGAGAATTCATGCCCATTTGAATCTCTAAGTACTCTATACTCTTCAACCAACCAACCATCAAGTAATAGACGTACATTACCTCTTGAAAATCCACAATTCAATGTGACACTGAGCACTACAACGTAACTCCTTAAAGTGATAGTTATTTTGTGGTGGTAAGAGCCCAATTCCCCTAAGTGGTAAAAGAAAAAGAAAAGTCACCCAAAAATAACTAGATTTCCAAGTCTTCGTTTTGAAAATATTAAAAGCTCGAACAAGGATCTTGAAGAATCATCATCCAACCATCCCCGATACCTTCAGATACTAAGTACACTCGCCCGTGATATTTCAATTCAACCTCAAATAAACAATACTGAATCAACGCCGTTGTCACATCTTGTGGTTAAAAGCTCAAATCTAGCCTCCTTTGATGTTTTAAGTGAACTATGATAATGGTTTAATCCCGACCATGGTTAAGAGCACATAACCCCGTAAAACCATGTAATAACCAAACTGTCATGAAGAAAATCCAAACACACATCCAATTCATGAAGTACACCCTTTATCCTTTCTTCAAGTAGAAATCATAGCACCAAGATCAAATAAGATCCGAATACACTTTCTTTCTCCGGGATGAATCTATGATCACGGATTTTACAATTCTATGGTTTAAACCAAGAAATAGTTTCTTCGCGAATTTTACACAACCAAGAATAAACCGAGAGATAGATCCGAAATTTACTTTACATTTACCAAGATGTTTCCATTGTCACGGATTTTACAAGTCTATGATTTAAACCGAGAAATAGTTTCTTTCGTGGGATTTTACAAAATCAAGACTAAACCGTAAACAATGTCAGTTTGAATGTGTTATGACAACTTTGGTTTTGGTGAATATCTGTTTTAGGGGAACATGCAGCGGTTCATCAGCGGTTCATTATCCAACATCAACAACATCATCAACAATTCTTTATTCATATGAGAACAACTTCACAAACCAAACGAAGTCGAGTAGTATACACTACTTCCCCCTGAGGTTGATCGTAAAGCATCAAAGTACACATTTCTCCCCATGATGGTTTCGAACTTTCGAAGCATCCTTAACGTGTACACCCATCTCACGAAAAGTTCTTGTCACAAGCAAACATCTTGAAAATTCGTGTATGACGTTCAAGATTCTTGAAAGATTTTGCTCGATCGTGAAGTGTCATTAACATTCGATGGTGTCGAATATCCCATAAGAATTGCTGATTACATCTCATCCATTCAACACTTTGGTAAACACACCATTCACATATTTCGACGGCTATAATGACCACTTGAACATGACGTAAAATTTCTTAGCACATGACGTAAAGATTTTGCTCGATTGTGAAGTGTCATTAACATTCGATGGTGTCGAATATCCCATAAAGATTCTTGAAAGATTTTGCTCGGTGTGAAGTGTCATTAACATTCTGGTGTCGAATATCCCATAAAATTCTTGATTACATCTCATCCATTCAACACTTTGGTAAACACACCATTCACATATTCTAACGGCTATAATGACCACTTGAACATGATGTAAAATTTCTGACGGCTATAATGACCACTTGAAGATTCTTGAAAGATTTTGCTCAGACTGTGAAGTGTCATTAACATTCAGTGGTGTCGAATATCCCATAAGAATTGCTGATTACATCTCATCCATTCAACACTTTGGTAAACACACCATTCACATATTCTGACGGCTATAATGACCACTTGAACATGACGGCTATATTCTGGTGTCGAATATCCCATAAGAATTGCTGTTACATCTCATCCATTCAACACTTTGGTAAACACACCATTCACATATTCTAACGGCTATAAACAAATTTCTTGAAAGATTTTGCTCAGACAGTGAAGTGTCATTAACATTCAGTGGTGTCGAATATCCCATAAGAATTGCTGATTACATCTCATCCATTCAACACTTTGGTAAACACACCATTCACAAACTTGAACATGACGTAAAATTCCCCAGATTTGTTACTTAAGCTTGCACTAATCCTTGTGAAGAAGAAATGGTGTACGCAATGTACAAAACCTCTTGACGTATCCTCAACTGTGTGAGACACCGTAGTGATAGTTACGTTGTGGGTTAAGTGAGAAAGAATCACAAGAGTAACTAAATAGCCAAGTCTTTATCACACTCTATAAATGCCCAAACAAGTCATCTTTGCGGAAGGGTAGAAAGAAATAAGACGAAATAAGTAAGCGTGCCTGGAAAAACCTCACTTCAAAGCCAAATGAGAAATACCGTACAACAACCCCATAGTCAACTTTGTTCAATGACAATTCAAGCCGTGACATAAAATCCTTCGTGAAAATGTATATGATAGGTCACTAGTTTTACAAACACAAGTTATAAGAGAAGAGTTAAAGGCGGATGAACAAGTATCACACAAACACACACGTTATACTAAAGACGGTTTAGGCGTAGAGAGTATGTGAAAAGAAAACTTGAACAACCAACCCTCAAATGAGGGTTTACAAGATTATTTATAGGAGGGAACCTAGGGCAACACTCCTAGTTCCCATCCTTTCATATGTGGGCTCGGGCCTAAGCTTATGGGCCTTCTACATAAGCTTGACCTTAAACAAACATAATGGCCATAATAAAGCTACCTATTACATATGAGATATAAATACTTGAAATACTGTTTAGGAGTGATTCCAACAATCTCCCTCAAGTATATATGAATGTAAACGGTGAAGGCGTTGATGTAATAGTAGCCGTGGACGCCTTCCGACATTCTTCTTTCTTGTGAGAGGAATTGCCTTGATTCGAACAATCTCCCAAAGTGTAGAGATAGTTATCTTTGAATGCTTATGCTCGACGCCATCTTTAACTTTGTTCTTTAATCATTGTTCGTTGTGGTGAAAGTGATAGTATGTTGTTGTCTCGCATCGATGCGCTTTCAGTTCGCTTCACGCTCTAGTGTCTTCACGTCATTCTTGAACATGCTCACACGCCTATGACGTTGGAATTCAATACCGATGAAGTTCTCTAAGTCTTTGACTTTGTAGATTCTTTGATTGATGAAGAATCATTCGATCGTTGTGTTGCATTCGAATAGAACTTCCATTAGTGATGATGTTGGCGTGAGCATGAGAAGAATCAAGACGATCATCCCGGCTCCCGAGCTTCCATGTTAAGAAAACATTTCCAACGGTTAGTAATAAGCGGTTTTTCGACTTACAAGTTTGAACTTGAGTGTTAACAAAGATAGTGTGAAAACACAACTCTAATTTACAAAGGCCGCCTCGAACCGGAGTCCCACAAGTGAGATAACGCGATGTACCAAGTACATCTACAATTCCAGATGAGTCGCCGAGGTACACCAAGCATTACCTCACGATCAGACCGTTTGAGACACACGCAGAATCCACGAGGAGTTACCGAAGCGACCGCCGTCGTGGCTGTTTGATGTTGACCGGCAGAGTTTCCATTCAATCACCGAGGATCACGATGTGAACCTCTCATGAATGTTCTCGATGCATTGCTAAGATCCGTGAAGGACTCGATATGAACCACCGATGATCTTATTTGTTGATCATCAAGTGATTAAATGTCAAGTGTTCCTAAGAGATCTTTTGATGAATCTCGTGGCTCTAGACTCAATAGTGCGTTTTGGTTTTCCCGAGCGAGACTAGGAGAGGGTCTCCTTTTCAATACCAACGATCTCAAGAGAAAGCCAATAGTTTATGTAGGGTTCCTCGTGAGAATGAAACAAGCTTCCGTTGAGAGAAACTTGAGTGGCTAAGAAGGTTTAGTGCATGCGCCACCGGGTCCATGACGACTTTAATCTTCAATACCGGTGTCACTAAGTGACAACCAAGAGTATATGAATTGAACCCTGTGTCCATTTCTAAGTTGAATAACTGAGGGCTATTTCTTTTCACCCTTTACTTTACATTTCTTTTGATTCTTCAACTCCTTCTTTCTCCGATTCTCATTTTCTCCTTTTATAATCATTCCTAAGGACTTCTAACACTAACTAATGGTAGTGTCCTTGGGTAGATCCCTCCCGCTCTGGCGGATCATAGGACGGTTATTCCTAACCTTAGTCACCTTATAACCCATGACTAACCTATGTTTGCCATTATAACCATCAGATGTTAAAATCTCTCTCAAAGGGTTTGTTAACGAAAAACATGTTTGAACCACATCGAGAGATAAAGTTTGCATAAATACTCCCCTCCACATGTGCTTAATAGTTTTAATGGTTAAATGCACAATGAGGAAAGAGCGCACTTTTTTTTTTTGAATTGATCCACTAAAGATAGACAATCTCCGCGAGACACGGTTACGTTGAATAGTTAAAGAGATATATTGTCGCCTTTTAGGTGACAACTAGCTCTAATAACTACCTTGAAGGTGTAGACAAACCTGGAAGGTTGTCAAACCCGCCGTAGTTCATGTCTATCAAAAGTTTCTCGAATGGTACTTTCTACTCATACAAGTCCTTTCATGAGACATGTTTACATCACTAGCGAACTAGCTTGAAATTATTACCCATCCAGACAAGTCTTTTCGAGTTACTAATAGTTTAGTACCGTCAATTCGTTGTTTAAGTCTCAAGTTCATGATTCATTTGCATTCACAACATATTTCTTATCACACAAATTTTCTCCCTCAAAAATGGCATATGACAATGTTATTTTGAAACGCTTGAGAATAAATATGACCATTTCGAGTGTCAAGGGAAGACGACCACTATGAACAATTTGTAGAACAAAGTTTTAAATCAAATACCCTCAATTAGTGATATAAACGGTTGAGGTTTTGAAAATCTTATGGGAAGTATTTGTCTTTTTGAGCAAAACCTTGAAAAGTGAAAGGTTTGATAGGTTTTACTCAAAATAAGAAGCTTTCGCCCTTTTATAAGGATTGTGGCACCGAGGCGCACTACGTGGTCCTTTCTTGATGACACGGGTTGTACATCGTTATGTGTGCACAAGCCATAGACATATGTAATCAATCATCCAAAGTAATTCAAGGAGTACCGGAAGTCCAAGTGATGTTTCAGAGTGCGAACCGGGCGTTGAAAGTCGGTAATGTTCATCCCGGGTCGACCACCAACATAGCTCTCCAATCATCTCGAATCGATCTCTTCTAAACAACCTTTCATCAATCATTCTGATGATCCTTCTCACATCCCTTTCGCCCTTAGAGTTCCATCTCTTTGGGTTCCCAATCTTTTCATGTATATCCTTCAACCGATAAGCCAATCCATCCCTTACCGCCTTCAAAGTGTGATCCCAAATTTGTGAAGATCGTCACACGCCATTAAGCGCTTCATGAAGTTCACCGCGTAAACGACGCCGAAAGGTTTGGCGATGAGCGTAAGTTGTTTAAGCCGGTTGATGTCGTGAAGATCAACTGTGGTGGAGTGAAGTTTACACGCTTCGATATGATTCAACGGCAAGTCAAGGTCTTCAACACGCTCTTTGATGACTATGCGTCCGATGAAGATGAGCAAAGGACTTGATGAATTCACGTTGTACTTCAGCTTGAAATTGTCTCATGCGACCTTGAACTTTGGCAAGGTACATGTCTTCAATATCGTTGATGTTCAAATTCTCAAAGTCAGCTTCAGAGAATGCATAGTCTCTTTCATCTTGTCTTTGACCACAATCTTCTTGAGAAAGGTGTAGTCCCATTTTGATGAAAGACCAACATGTTGGATGGCAACGATAGTTTTAGTACTAAACACTTCATGTTGTGATTTCTGTACCTGGCAGCTTTGGTAGTAGATTCGTCGGCATGCTCGCCAATGATGAATCCCATACAATGCATCTCGATCGATGCTTGCACATTGTCGGAGAACAAGTGATTGGCACGCCTCGATAGCTTTGCGCTCGAGTATAGATAGTCCGGAATGGAATAGTCAATGATGTAGCGATTTCTTGAACCATCGCCACCATGGAGAAGAAATTCGTGTCTTTGTTGAAGAAATATCCAAGGGAATCCTTGGTTCATCCGGTTGGCCGATTGTTGGTAGAGGTTTGGTCCAACAAGGTAGTATGGAGGGTTGTCCCGCTTAGTGAAGTCGATGTTTGCTTCGGGTTGAGCCAATCCATGTTGTTAGACATGGCTCGAGCAATGTTTTCAAGGTGATATTCAACCTCAATTGCACTTTCCGAAATGCTTTTCAAAAGAAGGAATGCTTCATTCTTGATGCGCTCAACTCGGATTTCGCCATCTTCTTCACACGGAATCTTTCTTGCAAAATCTTTGCATGCTCCAAGGTGCTACCGCTCACCAATTCTTGACCTTCTTCGTGGTAGGGAGTGTTGTTAACAAGTGTAGCAAACCATTCAAATTCTTCGCTTTATCGTCATCTAGCCATGATACGACGCCAAGATGAAGCGCCTTCTTCTTCTTTTCAAGGTTTAGATGATGATTATGGTTTTTGTCCTTGTTTGGGAGAGTGGGTTGTTGTAGGGCTCAAGGACCTCTTCATCGTCACCACCGTATACCAAAGTGATCATCGGTTTTCTCGAGTCAGGGTGGTAACTCGGAATCGCCCCGAGGTTTATCGCTTGAAGACCGAGGTGGAGGAGACTTTGTTGAGAAGAAGTCCGTGGTGGAGGAGGTGGCATTGAAGTAGATTTACCGCATCTTCCGACGCTTAGGTGCGAGTCCTTATCCTTATCATCGCCATCTCTTGGTCGTTGGGTTGATCGTGACCCTTGCATGAAGATCCGAGTTGAAAATCAAGTAGATTTTAAAATTTAGCTTCATCCGAAGTAAACGCTCGCATCGCTTTGACATTTGCATCACTAGTTTAGCGATTAACTCGGATTCGTAGAGATCGCCTCTTTGGCCATTGTATGTTTAACCAATGCGACGATGTTAGGAGTGAGTTGTCCGAAAATATTTCTAGTCACACCGGGACAAGGTCGAGAAGAAACTTGTGGGTATGATCTCTAGTCGCCTTCTCCGGCCTTTTGGACTTTATGAACGATATCTTGAAGGTACTTGTTAGTGTAACCTTCGATCATTTCGCTCGCCTCCTCTTTACGATGACTCTTCATGAACTTCGAACAAATTCCTTTCTTTCTCCATCTTGTCTTTCTCATCATTTAAGTAATCGAATTTGGTCAAGAAACCAATTCATTTTCCGTAGTATGTCCTTCTTTCTAACTTGTTGGACAAATTTTCACAATCTTTTATGAGTCCGAGAACCAAGATTTAGGTGGTTTCTTCACCGATTGGATGATGATCCGTTGACTTCGCTGATGGTGGTGGTGATGAATGAGATGAAGAATCGATGATGAGGAGACATGAGGAGACTTCATGTCCTTAGGAGTTTCGAGGTTTTCCTTTGAGTGTGTTGGACCTGCTCTAGAAGAAACTTTGTATAATCATCCTCGCCATCTCTAGATTTTTCTTTCTTAGTTTCAGCTTCTCAAAATCATACACAATAGTATCCTCCACAGTCGTTGTTGTTGCAGTAGAGTGGTGGCACCGTGATCCCTACCGGGTTGATTAACCGATCGATCTCGTGAGGAGGGCAAGACCACTTGATCCTCCGGGCCACCCATTTGATCTTTAGCAAATTCTTCGCCTTTTGAAGGTGTCCGACGCTAGAAACTTCTTCCCGTATGATTTATCCAATTGCTCTTCTTCTTCTTCTTCGAGCTCTCATCATAGGGTACAATTGTCGGAGTCTTCCTTTTCTTGGACAAATGGAGGACTTGGAGGTTTTGCTACCGAGGTAAGTGTTTCAATTGCAGCAGCAGTAGTAATGAAACTCTTCATCTGCCCCAAGATCTTCGTGAGCTCTCGCCCCTAAGTTGTCTTTGTGGTTCAAGTGTGGAATAGGTTCGGCTTCCTTTACGGAACAATCCTTTTAGAGGAGGTTTTTTAGGAACCTTCCTTGACTCACAAGATTTGTTGCGCTTCTCGCACTTCCTCTTCTCGGTTCTTCTACATGTGTTCCAAGATTTTTCGTCGAGATGACCAACTTTGCCTTGTCTAACTGCTTCCAGATACCTTTGGTACGCTTCGAGCTTTCGACATCTTCGCCAAGGAAACTGCAACACAAAGACCTTGTTTCTTTGTAGACGATTCCTTGATTCCGGCTGATAGAATAGGTTCCGCCAACATATCGTGATTGTCGTGGTCATTGAGCCTCTTGGGAATATCGTGGTGAAGTCCAAGTGCTCGGATCAACAGCTTAGTATATCCGATGCAGGAATCTTTGAGCCAAGCTTGTTGAGAAATGACATCATGTCATCCCAAATCGTAGCTTCGATAGCGATGTATTTCATGTTGACCAATGCCCAAAATATTTGCGCTCCATGAGCTTAGGATGCTCATAGCCACCGCCACGACCGTAAATGTACTGGTGATGATCATGTAGAGAGTTCTCCGTGGTCGAGGAATACTCTTAAGCTCTACACGAGAATGCTTGGTGATTACCCCGTAGCCTCGCCATAACCGATATCGATTAAGAATTGGAGAGTTAGCTCTTCAACAGTGTGGCATATAGTTTGCTGATTGACTTGTGAATTAGGAGAGCAGCCCTTAAGTCCGCAGTGTAATGGTGACTTGTTTGTGGTTTAGAGTCATTGTTAAGCAGTCCGTCCCTTGACCCTTTCCATAGTGTTCCGTAACTGCTGGATGTAGATCTCGTGAATGCTTGCAGAGTGAGTGAGCATATTCGATACGGATGAGTCCTCGTAATATCAATAGCAATTAGACACGAAGATTCGTGAGCAAGTGAGGGTGTCAAAGTCAACACGGAGGTTATTCTTTCCTATCTTCATTGGATAGCCATGAGGATAGATATCAACAATGGAGAGAACTTTGTGCATCCACATTCATTTGTTCACCATGTCGTGATCTCGAAATAACATTAGCCAAAAGAACCAACATATCGAAAGACATAATGTTAGTCAATGTAAGGTCTTATTGTCTAGTTATTGAATGTACAAAGGTCAATGATTGTTACGAGTCCTAAGTCACTTGTATATTCAATAGTCCAATGACGCCGTGAAATGTTTCGTGAGTTAGTTAACTTTAAGTTTTAAAGTTTATGTTATCACTTATTGTTCACAAGATATTAGACGATTAAGTTTATTAGTGACATTATTGGATTCGCGACGTTATGATTAGATTATTTACAAGTTTGTACACGTAACAAATCATCATGAAGGTCAATCCGTGGTTGCTTAGTTTTGGCAAAGTTATGCGAGACAGAATGATATGTGCTTAGGCGAAACTTACGCCGTAGAATCCTAACTTACGCGTAAGAAATGTTACGCGTAGAAAAGGAGACCTTATGCGTAGAGCTTATGCGTAGGCATATATTAACCTTACGCGTAAGGCTACCGTAAGAGTTGACCTTATGCGTAGAGGTCATCACACGCATATCCTTCATGTGATACGCCGTAGTCCATTTAGAACCTTACGCTGTAATAGTTATGCGAGAATAATTCTTACGCATAACTTAACTACGCCGTAGGGTAATCCTTATGTGTAGAGTAGCAAATGACCTTGATTCTCAATTTTAAGCGTAGCAAAGCTCGAAATAAGTTTATCAAATCATCAAAGTTAACACAAAACATCATTTTATCACATATTACAACATACTAGCTCATCTTAATCGTTATGCAGAGAATACATACGCAGTAGCCTAAACCCTAAATCTACGCGTATGGATTCTAACCATAGATTATGCACTAAACTTTTTCTGGTAGTTCAAAGACATGTTGTGAGTATGTAAGCCAAGTTGTAACACTTAATTTGTTGAGAATCCAAAATACTCAAAGTTTATGAACTTTAAACCCTAGTTTCGAATTGATGACCAATTCGTGTTTCTGGGTGGCTATAGACTTTGGAAATCATCAATTTAACAACGCAAGAGCATAAAACAACAATCTTTTTAACCAAGACACATCACATTCAAAAATGCCCAATTCGACACATAAACCCTAATTCGCAATATTCATCAAATCGTGTTTCGGTTTGTTTTGATGATAGAAAACATATCAATGATGTTTTTAAAACATTTTGACATTAACATTTAAGCCACAAACACAAACACATGATCAGTGTTCTTACGCATGTTTAAGAACACAAAATCACTCATGTCCATAGATTTGACCGTTGGATTTATTTAAAATTCAAAACCAATGTTTGAAAACACGTTAGAAACATTAATCTACTTACGTAATGATGATCAAATACACGGATATGATGAACTAATTATAGGCGAGGATCTTGTTAGGTTTGGTGTATTAAATGTGAAGGATAAGAGTTAGGTGGAGAGTTTTATCAAAATGACTTTGTGGTTTTGGCGCTTCATCCCTCCACCTTTTCCTTTTTCAACCAAAGCCTTTAACTTCCATTTTGGTTACCAAAACAATTTTAAGAAAGAATCTTGATTTACACTCCCCTCGACTTGAGAAAATAATAAACGGTTATTAATTTTAGTCCGAGGAGTGTCATTGAACCGTAGGTTCAACACCATTTGTTAAACGAAACAACCGAGATATGATAACATGCAAGTACACAAATGTTTTGAAACAGCTTAATAGCTTATTTCTCCCTCAACACTTGATCGAAAAATATCGAATTTTGAAAGAGAAAAGTGTCGATCAAGAGATGTACTTGCCATGTTGAAAGAAAGATAGATTAGAGAATATTTTTGTTGTTTTATCGATTTTGTATTTTTGTATTTTGTTTTGAAAATTTATTTACAAGAGATGTTTTGGTGTTTGATGTGTTTTAAGACTGCTTTTAAGAGGTCATCCAATTCCTCTTGAGTCAAACACCTCATACCAATTCGGTGGACCAACTCATTAAACCTAGCGGGAGGCAAGGCTTTGTGAGAAGATCCGCCAATTGGTATTCAAGACCACAAAGTATAATTCAACTGCACTGCTCCACGTGGTCCTTGATGAAATGATAGCGAGATCGATGTGCTTTGATTTCGAGTGTCGAATCGAGTTGCACGAGATTGCAATGGCACTGATTGTCGCAAAGACATCGATTTCACAACACGTAACCATAGTCTTTGAGTTGTGTTCTCATCCAAATGACTTGAGCACAACACGCGGACATGGCTACATATTCGCTTCGCTTGATGACAATGATGTACAATCCTCGCTTTGATTGCCAAGACACCGCTTATCACCGAGAAATTGTAGAGCTCTCAAGTACTTTTTCGAGTCTAAGCATCCCGCGTGATCGCCATTCAAAAGCGATTAGTTCAAAACCGTAATCCTTCTGATACCGGATCCCCAAATTAATGGTTCCTTGATGTATCTGAGGATTCTTTAGCCTCGAGAGGTGGGTTTCATTGGTCGCGATCGATAACGGAGCATAGATAAACGGCAAAGACAATATCAGTCCGCTAGTCGTTAGATACATGAGGGACCCAATAATACTGGTATTTGGTAGGGTCCACTAATTTCCCATGTAAATCAAAGATCTAACTTCTTGGTATGAGTCATTGGTGTGGCATAAGTATCACGTGTTTTCATTCCAAATTTGTTTAACAATTCAAGGGCATATTTGACCGACTCAAGAAAATACTACGGGTGATTGATGAACTTGCAATCCTAGAAAGAATGTAAGTTCACCCATCATGGACATTTCAAAATTTTTCTTCATTAGTTTTGCAAAAGCGATTGAAAACTTTTTATGTGTAGACCCAAAGATGATGTCATCCACGAATTTGAACAATTAAGATATGTGCCCGTAATATTGTATAAAAAGAGTTGGGTCAACCGAGCCTTTGGTGAAATTATTGGCAATGAGGAAGGATGATAGCTTATCGCACCATGCCCAGGGGCTTGTTTGAGACCATAAAGAGCTTTGTTCGTTTGTAGACATGGTTCGGGAACTCAGATCAACGAATCCATCCGTTATCGACATAGACCGCTTTTAAGTTGCCCATTGAGAAACGCCGCTTTGACATCCATCCGATAGACCGTCATGTTCATATGAGCCATGAACGCGAGAAATATCCGAACAAATTTCAAGACGAGCAATCGGAGCAAAAGATTCTTCAAAGTCTATTCCTTCTTCCCGACGATAACCCTTAGCAACTAGCCGTGACTTGTTTCGGATAACATTCCTTCAAAGATCCAATTTGTTTTTCCAAATCCATTTTAAACCAATGACGAGATTCCTCGTTGGTCTTTCAACCAGCTCCCATACGCCAAGACGCTTGAATTGGTTGAGTTCTTCCCGTATGGATTCAATCCAGCTTGTCTTTAGTCATTGCGCCTTTAATGTTTTTAGGTTCGATTGGCGGCACGGTGAGTGCATAAATGCAATGTTCACCGTCCGAGCGAAGACGTTGTCTCGTAACGATGGTTGATTCGGGTTGCCAATAATATTAGCCGAGGATGGTCTTTAGTCCATCTATGTGTAGAGGGTTGATGTTGGTATACATTGTGCGATTATGAGGGTTCAAATGGTTTGTTGAAGATTCCGCGACATCCGTGCGTAGCCTCATTGGCAAACGGGTCAAGAACGATTTGGATCAAAATCTGCAGCGGGGCACGCCATTCGTAATATCATCACCGGTTCATCATTGTTGGAAGCGGTGTGTTCAATCACTGTGTTGAGTCAATCGTGTAGGTGCATCTTCAACAAGAGTTGTTGTAGCAGTGTATCGTATAGGAATATTATCGTTGTGCAATGGAAACAATGGATACACCGAGCACGCTCATCAATATCGCCACGTAACAGAGGAGCAAATAACCTTCCATTTGTTGACGAGTTAATGAGGGCTTTCTTCATGATGATGGGGTTGAGGAAGTTTAAACGGTTGTGACCGGGTTCTAAGTCGTTATACTCAAGCCATCTCCGCGAGTTCATCGAAATGAGCATGAATCGCTTCCATTACCTCCTTAGTTCGACGATTCCGATTCGAAACCTTTAGAATTGTCACAAGATCCAATAAAGACCCAATATCGCTTTGGCTTTGAGCTTTCCAAAATCATCACGATCATTATTCGATAGCAAAGGGATCCAAATACATGAAAGTGTTCGAGGTTCGGTTTATAGTTGTGACAAGCTCGAAAGGTGTTATGTTGTATGCGTTTGTGATCATAGAACGGTTTTGAGTATAGCATGCAGAGATACGCACGCCCATAAGTAACTGAAGTTTAGCATTGATTAACATTGTTCTTGCGCTCCACTAACGCTCGTTTCGCCTTTCAACAACTCCGCTTTGTTCGTGTACACGCAATAGATGTTTGATGTCAATTCCCACTTTCTCATAAAATTCACGAAGGGTTTTGTTAACAAATCGGGCCTTTGTCTGCTCGATCGGACGGTGTCATGGAGTCGAACCCGTATTTTTGTGAGAAAGGTGATGATCATTTGTGGAGCTTGGTCTTTGCTACGAAGAAGTAGACCCAAGTCCATCGAGTAGTCATCGACAATTACTAAGATGTAGCGCTTGCCATTGATCGCTTGCACGCAAGATCGGGCCACACAGATCCATGTGAAGAAGATGAAGCACATGTCGAGAGTCGTGTTCCACCTTTGAAGGAAAATGAGCACAGTGCTTTTCCCTTGTTCACAGTCGAGCAAAGGTGATCTTTTGAATACCGGAATCGGGAGTCCTTCAACTAGTTTGTGTCGAGCAAGGTTGGTGATGGTTTGAAAGTTTAGATGTGAGAGACGACGGTGCCATAGCCGTGGATTTTGTAGATGTTGCCTTTGAAAGTAAGCAAATGGGAGAGGAAGCAACCATGTCTTGCATAGAGATAGTGTAGAGACTAGAATTACGCGAGCCGGATATAAGATCGCTTCCTTGTAGATCACGAATGAAACAAGTTTTCTCCCGAAAGCAACCTCCAAATCTCCATCACAAAATTGACCCATCGAAACAGATTGTGACCGAGGCCTTCCACATAGTAAACCCCGCCGATTTCGATGTTCCCATTAACATAATCTCCAGAGCCCATGATGGTCGCTAAGTGATCGCTCCCTTAACCGACAAAGCCAATGAACTTAGCAATAAAGTTTGATAACAGTTTAAGGTCGTCGTCATGTGCTCGGGAACATCCGCTATCAACAACTAGAGAATGATCAGATCACCGCATTACACATACGCATTTACACAGATGGAATAGAGTAGATGTGGAACCCGAAATGTTAGAGGGTTCCAAGGTGTATGAGACATACACATTGATAATTTTAGGCATCCATTTAAATCCTAGTGTGTTATATATCCATTTCGCCATCTATAACTACTTTGCTTTTGTCTTAGTGAAAACACTAGGTGGTACTACATTCTTAGGAGGTGAAGCGGTAGCTACCGTGATAGCAATGGTTGCCTTAGAATCTAAAGAAGGTTTACCAAGCACGTACTTAGAATGATTAGTGGCCTAGAGGTATTCCGATTCTTAGATTCCGTAATCTAGAGATTATAGCTTTAGCAACACATTTGTCATGACAATCGAATTCATACTCTTTCGACAAATAACACAAGGTGCATCGATCGAATATCAAAAGTACTTAACGGTTTAGCATTCGTTACATCACTATTTCTATTACATTTGCCGACGTAACATCTATAGTGGAGGCAACATGATTTTATTCGAGTCCTAGGGTGTTCTTCTACTTTAGCATTCCTTATTGATCTTTTCTTAGGTCGCAACTTCCTATTCTTCGATTGAGTGCTCCTAGGCCGTGAAGTGCGGACGCTTGGAAAAGATGCAACTATTCTGCTTTCAAAGAGAGGAAACACATTAGCAACTTGTGATTTGGCAGTGGGAATTCTAGGTTCACGATTACTAAGTGTGACTGGTGCTAATCTCTTAATCACGAGGGCGGAAGTTGTTCATACTTTCCTAACATTTCCGTAACTTAGAGATGGTGTGAATCGATCTTGATTTTCGTAACTAATATTACCAAAGAAAATTCATAACTTCACTAGTGTGAGCAAGATAGTGATCAAGTTCGCTTTGATGCTTCATCTCGAGTCTTTTGAGTAAATCAAATATGATACCATATTCTGCTTAACTTTTAAAAGTTCTTGTTCATATTTTGAGATTTGACTTTTCAAAGACACGTTTTGATCATCCAGCTTGCTCAATTTTAGGATCAAGATTTTGCACTCAATTGAGCGATTTTCTTTTGAAAACTAAGTTGATGGTTGTGAATATCTTTTCACACCAATGAAGACGACGCTTTGCATTGTAAATTTCGTGTGTAATCGCTTATTTTTAGCTTTTAAAGACTCGATCCAAGCACATTATCGGTGTTCTCAATAGTAACAACAGCTTCAACAATATCGCGGAGATATAATCGATGCAAATGGCAAGGCATGAAGTAACACAACATTATGGATATCAAGACGTATAACATCTTCCAAGAGTCGATCAACATCTTTCTCAACAGCTTTTTATGCTTTGTGTTAGAAATAGATGTTTCGCTTTCTCGAAAACGTTTTCATTACCCTAAGTTCCTTATGAAAATCCTTTTCCCGTGCAATTGCACAACTTTTCAAGTTTTTAACATTAGGTAAAAGATTTTTCCAAAATTTCTCTTTGTTCTCGCGCTGAGGCGATTGAAAATGTTCAACTTTGATTTCGTGATCGATATTCTATCTCATGTTGTAAAATTTTGAGGTCACCATGAAAGGGTTAATATACAAAAAGTTACTAAACTTTCAAAAAATTTGTCCTAAGTCACTAATGTTTATCTTTCGTCATCTAGGTTACTATACTTCACGGGTTTTCATATGTTACTAAACTTTTTATATGTGCCACCCTAGTCACTACATGGAAGGGCAACCGTTGTGGCACACTTTTTCAATATATGTGTCATTTGTCACTAAACTTTATGAAAATTTGTCTTAAGTCACTAATGCTTCATTTCGTTATCTAGGTACTAAACTTATGAAATTTGTCCTGTCATCGATGAAAATTTGTCCTTAGTCACGAGTTGTGGCACATGTTCATCAACCTTTAAAATTATACGCTTTTATTCATTTCATTCGCTTTTATACGCTTTTGTTTGTTTTCACGCTTTTGTCCATTTTATCGTTTTATACGTTTTCATCCGCTTTTGTCCCATTTTTACGCTCGCATTTTACACGTTTTATGTTTTCATCCGCTTTATACGTTTTATGTTTTCATCCGTTTTTATACGTTTTGTCCGCTTTTATATGGTTTTGTACATTTTATACATTTTATTCGCTTTCATCCGCTTTTATATGTTTTATACGATAAAAATAGAAAACGGCAAAAACATAAGAAAATGGACTAAAACGTAAAAACGAATAAAACGATAAAAAATGTACAAACCATATAAAAACGATAAAACGGATGAAAACATAAAACGATAAAATTGTACAAAACCATATAAAACGGACAAAACGATAAAACGGATGAAAACATAAAACGATAAAATGGACGAAAAATGGGACAAAACGACGAAACGATAAAACGGACAAAACGTAAGAAAACAAAACAAAACATATAAAACGAATGAAATGAATAAAAACGTTTAAAAGGTGTATAAAATCGTATAAAACGATAATTTTAAAGGTTCAAGAACATGTGCCACAACTCGTGACTTAGGACAAAATTTTCATTAGTGACTTAGGACAAATTTTTCAAAGTTTAGTACCTTAGATGACAAGAATGAAACATTAGTGAATTAAGACAAATTTTTCGAAAGTTTAGTGACCTAGATAACATGTGCCACAACTTGGTGTGTATACACGCCACCAAAATACCCAGAAAAAAGGTTGTCTCACTATTGGTGTCCAAGATAACCGTTACGTAAAGTATAGTAACCTAGATGACAGAAGATAAACATTAGTGACTTAGGACAAATTATTTTGAAAGTTTAGTAACTTTTTTGTATATTAACCCGCCATGAAAATGTCAAAATATCGAAGAATTTTTCGATTTTCAGGTTGTGAGTTTACTTCACTAATGGAAGGTAAAGGACCATAAGTTTGTGCAAAGTCTGCTTTGGGATTAACAATAGAAGACTCTGTGTGTTTTGATGATAACCCCGGTGTGTTTGAAGAATTTGTTGTGCGACGAAAGTGACCGCTTTTATAATTAAAAGGTTTGTTGTAAACAACGGTTTTAATTTAGATCGACTCGCCTTCGTGATCTAATTCCTCTTGACGATGATATTCAACAACACTCATGATAGTATTATCAATTTTGTATTCTGACCGGAAACTTCGTGAGTTGGTTTGAATGTTTTAGTGAAAGCTTTGGTTTGTAATCGCCTAGATTTTTCCATATCCATTTGGATTGGGTTTTAAGGTAAACTTTTCAATAGTCATATCGATTCACCATGTTTGTAAACAACAGCTTTAAACTCTTTAAGTTTGTTTTGCAAACCGAGAATTTCGCAAGAAGGTCATCAACCCGATTCGTTGAATGCTTTTGTACGCGGAGAACTTTTGACAATTTAACAACTCAACCTTAGCTTTTGATTTTCCAAGTGAGAGCGTTAATTTGCTTTTATGTTCATGTTTCAGCTTGTTCTAATTCGGACAACAAAGCATTCTTCGAGGCGGCTAGATCACGATCCGTCTCTAAATATTTTTCGCTTTGATGAGATTTTGCAAAGCGCTTCAAAACCTTTTTCACGGTTTTCTTGAGTTTTGAAAAGTTGAGTTGCATTTGTAAACATTCAAAATCCTTGGTTAATAAAGTGCATTTTTACTTTTAAGGATCGATTTAATGCATAACATTCCTCCATTTTGATTTTATGGTCTTGAATTAACCGAGCAAAATCCGGATGAGGCAACAGATCATCTTGTTCAACGCGAGTCTCAACATGATCATTCTTTAGATCCTCAAGCACGACCACGGAGTCAATTTGATTATCAAAGGAAACCATAAGGTCATCTTGATCGCCAAATGTAACTACTGAGGTTAACTTGAAAATCATCAAGAAGATGTGAAGACTCATTTTGAATAAACCGATCCGTGCGGATTCGAGATATTGGTGGAGATATTAGTTTAGATATGATGATGGTTTGTTCGGTACCGAGACAAGCCATCATGTCATACACTGGGCTCAGATCACTCATTAGTAGCTCATGCATATTAGCCATCAACATAATAAATGTGATTAGCCTGCAAGTCCTCCATATCATCATCTCGAGTCGTGATCCGCCATAAAGCTCGTTTTTGTCCGTGAGAGATCCACCACTTCATCCTTAAGAGCCAAAAGTAAGGCCTCTTTGAAATAAGCACGCCCCTAGTCCTTGGCTTTGGGCATGCATTAGCTGTGTGTCCCTTCTCATTGCGCTTGTAGCATCTAAGACCATTTAACCAATTTCGAGCATTTCTGCTCCACCACTTGAGCTTTGTTGTTATTCCACCCACAAGATTAAACCCTTGACCACCGCCCATCCGACGACCATAATCACGATTTCGAACTTCAACACGCCCATTGTTCACAATGACTTGAGTCCGTGTGTTAGATGAGGAACGAATACGATTGTTGGATTTGTTGGTGTAACGCCAAAAGCATTAGCAATCATCACAAATCCTTGTTGCAATGCTTCGAACGGATCTGCTTCCTCGCCGCCTCAATGACATATGCTTGAGCATTGTTTCGTATGGAACCAATTGATTTTGTTGAGGTTGTGACCGTGAAGGTGTGTTTGAAGCGCTTGGTTGAGTTTGGTTGAGAGGATAATTCGCTGAGCATACAAGGCAAGTTGTTGATTGTCCGGTTGTGATCTGCTTAGCAATTTGAGCACGGAGAATCCTTTCCCGATCAACTTCCTTTTCATGAGGCTTCAAGTAATCGTACAACAATCCATAAGTAGAATGATGCATATTCTTCGCTTGACGGAGAAAAATGACATACTTCTCCCATTCTCGACCAAGACTACTCAGAACTTAGTATTTACCGCAACTTGGCATGATGATGTTGTGTTTATCCAAATCATTGATGATATCTCGAAAATCGATGATGATAGGACTCTAGTGTCTCTCCGTGTTCAATCATGAAGTGTTCATAAGCCAAGTAAATTTTGGATTCCAAATCCTCCGATTGAGCATGATCCTTCCATAAGAAGACGAATATGATCCCACATTTTTGTGCGTCTTTTGAGCATCAACACTACGTAAGAATTGGGTTGGTAATCCCAAGAGGATGTATTCCATTGCAAGTTCATCGCCTTCATAGTGCGTAAGTTCTCAGGATTTAAAAACAAAGAGCAATGTTGGTTTGTTCATCTCTTGGTGGAATGTTAGCTGGATCTCCGGCACAATGACAGAGAGGCATCTCAAATGGACCTTCCAAGATAACCTTCTTTAAGAACTTTCCATGTGGCTTTTTCGCATCACAAAACCTAAAGAACCTTATCACCCATTGATCGTAGTTTCGGAGTGAGCATTGGAGGTCTATCAGTGATCCACTTCATGAATTGATTGTTGGTCGCTTAAAGCTTCACACATCTTTGCAAACCAAGTGGGTTCCTTCATAGTGCTTCGTGATGGATGTTGATTGAAATCGTTTGTGTAGGGTAGAACTTGAAGACTTGGTGATGGTTGAACCATTTGTGGTTGTGGAATTGCACCAAGTTGTGGAGTATGTTGTCGATTAAATTGTTGTTGATAAATAGCTTGTTGTTGATTCCATTGTTGATGTTGTGGAGTTAATTGTTGTTGTTGTTGATGATTATAAGTGTGAGGAAATAGTTAGAGTATGGTGGTTGAGACATGATGATAAACTTGTGTGGTAAAAATGGATCTTTGTAGTCGAATGAACCTTTGTTGATGAAGTGTCCTTAGCGAGAAAAGACAAGAAACCAAGTAGCACTTAGCGTAAAACACCAAAAGTTACGCGTAACAATGAGGAGTTACGATAGGTTTTAGCTTACGCGTAAGTAGGATAAAAGCACTAAAGAAGCGAGACAAAAGTTAGCGAGAAAGTTAGGCGAGGATTACCTTATGCTTAGACCAAGTTTACGCGTAAAGTGAATCTTATCGTGAGAATTTCTACGCCGTAAGCTTATGCTTATGCGTAATTTTAGGGTTTTTGCTCAAATGATCTTTTACACTTCACAAGGCAAAAGATATCCAAAGTCGACGTATTTTCGCACTTATCCAAGTAAGAAAACACGGAATAAACCGAAAATTAAAGATCAAACCAAGGAAAATCTTATGCGTAATATTAGGTTTTGATACGCGTAGGATTACTCGTAACTTTGATTCTCGCCCAAATGTGTTTCTAAACCGCTTTTTGTTATGGAATAGCTCAATAGTACCAAAAGAACACAAAAGTGTGAATTTTGATGTACCAAATCGCTAAACGGGTTACGCAGAGAACGACACCCACCTAACAAAAACAAGCTTAAAACGTAAACCACGCCAGAAGTTTGAAACTTTTGCCAAAACAAGTATTTTAACACCTCAAAACATTGAAAGTACAAGAATCTTGGATTAAAAAGTGTAAAACGAGTTTTAAGATAACCAAAGATTATAAGTATCTTTACGCTGAAGACCCAAAACCAAAACTTCAAAACAAACGAGTACACCCAACTATTTGGCGATTGATACCATTGATAGGTCACTAGTTTTACAAACACAAGTTATAAGAGAAGAGTTAAAGGCGGATGAACAAGTATCACACACACACACACGTTATACTAAAGACGGTTTAGGCGTAGAGAGTATGTGAAAAGAAAACTTGAACAACCAACCCTCAAATGAGGGTTTACAAGATTATTTATAGGTGGCAACACTCCTAGTTCCCATCCTTTCATATGTGGGCTTGGGCCTAAGCTTATGGGCCTTCTACATAAGCTTGACCTTAAACAAACATAAAGGCCATAATAAAGCTACCTATTACATATGAGATATAAATACTTGAAATACTGTTTAGGAGTGATTCCAACAGTATATACCAAAGTACCAAACCTCATAACCCATCGAATCACATCATCACACCAAATCTCATCCTCAAAACTCATTATCACAAATCATCGACAAATCTCATATCACAAATCGCATCGTCAAGTCTTTTTAACAAATCTCATAGAAACAATCAAATATTGAGAAGCCCATTTTTCTGTCATCCAAATCCAAATCATTGCATATACTACTCAAGCTTGGTACAAAGACTATTATCAAAACGCACCATATGGTCCAAATAGCAATCCCAACATCACGCACACAAAGTGCTGATCATGACTTAAGAACCGATCCATTCCAACTAAAGCCCACAAAACATTCTCTAAATATTAGCATCCTGTATTAAGAGCTCATGTCCATATCCGAGTTAGAATAATACCATTGTATCCAAAATTATAAGCATTTCGAATAATAAAATCTTAATACCACCCCATACCAATAGTAATTATTCACGAGATCATAAAAACCTTACCAAACTTAACAAAAATTAAGTAAAGCCAACACCTATATCCAAGCCCGTGAAATCAAATCCCATTCCATTACACGATCCAGTACACATTCTCAATTAAACCCTAAATTTTCCGGACTTATAAAAGCACGCATAATCATTCACTTGCCCTAAACATTCTCCCCTCAAACCCTAATTTCTCTCTTGACTAATCCGCCCCCACATATCATCCATTCCACAACCAGATCTAACCAAATCAATTCCCATCTTTGTAATCAAATCTCTTCATCAGGAGATCTGTTATGACCAGTGAACCAACAAAAATAAACCGCACCCAATATTTATCTTGTACGATCAAGAGCCCATATGATCATCACCTTCATTTTCTCGATAGATTGGTCTCGCCATTGTGGATGGCATGAGGCATTGATACGGTTTAAGGATCTTTCAAGGATGTTACCACCAGAGGTATAACAACCCGTAAAATTTTGGATTATTATAATAATATTTATCACGCCGTAAAAGTCAAATCGATTATTTTCCCGATGATACCGATATCTAAAATTTAAAATGAGAGGTCATCTCGCTTTTTAAAACAAGACGCGCACACACTGCATTTTCCACTAAGTATCTTTATAGTAAATGTGAAATTTATTAATCTATGAACTCACCAACCTCGTGTTGACACTTTTTAGCATGTATCTTCAGGTTTTGAGGTGATAGCTTATCTTTGGAGGCGCAAGGCAAAGGTATGGCATGGTCATAGATGACTCTGATTTATGTATTGGGACCACCTTTTTATAATGGGCCATTTTTCCGCACAAATCAATAATGTAAACATTGTTTTAAGAAATGAATAAAATTTTCTTTATGAAAATCATTTGTTCTATGATTATGTTGTGATATCACTTAGTAGCACCCAATACATGTATGCTTCACCGAGCCATTTTGGGGTGTTACATATTGGTATCGAGCCCAGTTATGTAGAACTGGGTATTTTAAAACCTAGACTATAACCACTTTTACAAAAACTTAACCTTATGACCGACATGTGCCTGCCTGCCAAGCTGATGCCTCACTTATGATCCTGTTGAGATCATACTTGATAAGATACATGTTTTATCGTTGCTCACCTAATTTCATTATAGGTTGTAATTACTTTCCTTATACGTATATTTACGTATCACATCACTACACCTTTTCTCTCACATAAAGAGAATAATTGTTCTAATCCTTCAAGACAACCTTTAAAAGTATTGGGACATATTACTAGCGTAACTAAGCTAAGTATTTCAAAATTCATTGAACCTCGGTTGAATATAGATTGATCACCTATATTCAACCAGGGATAGTAGGACATAGCCTGATCACCTATGTCCAACTCATAGGTGAATTTCGCAATACTTAGGATAGTTATAATAGCGTTATGTCCAGTGAAATTTGATTAATGTTAATATTTTAATAAACATGTAATAAAGCCACACATTGGCGTTACACTAAAGCCACTCACTGGCATTCCTTAATCATAAGCCACTCACTGACGTCACACTATTATTTCCCTATATAGAATATTTTCATATCACAATCGGGTTATGTTATAGTCACTCCTACCCCAAACCTTACACTCCATGGACAAATCAAACTATTCTAGGAGCAACCTTCCAATAGCACTTATGAGAAAGATCCCCTAGTGGGAATAGGCAATAAAAAGAACAATAAACCTTTGGCAAAATCTAGAAAGGCACGGTAAATGACATATAATGCCACAGAAACTTGAAAATTCTACGCCCTACCTTGAAAATTTGGTATCTAAAACCTCCACCCACCTCTTAAGAATAACAGTGCCTACCTTGTTACCCTCCTACAAACTAAATAAATAAGTTGTCATACAAACTGTTTCTGATTATCCCACATACCATTATAATCAAAATACTTTATGAATCACTTCATGAATTATTCTACAAACCAAATTACCACCTTACCATTTCACCATAAAATATACTACAATTTCACTACTACCTCACAAAAATAAAGTGTTTCTTAATACTTTGAAAAGTATTCTAGGACCACTCTATTGGTTACTTACCCTCAAAAGCGCTTTAAGTTAATACCTCATAAATGTAAATCATCAATGTCCTCCTTAGTAGCTAAGCCTAACATTAGGTTGTATCCCACACTTTTGCCTAAAACCATAGATAACAATGAGGTTCATCAACTATTAAACCTCTAACTTTACCCAACTCAAACGACTAAATGAGGAAGAAAACACACAAACCCAATGATTAACCACTATACTTTAGAACCATTAAACACCAAAAATGGGTACGTTTTGAAAAACCATGAGAAGTTAGAGGCGCTCACACTAACAAAATAGTGAAACCTCATGACATCAAGAATTAGAACTTTCACCTAATGAATCTACCCCAGAAAATCATGGCACCTCAGATAGAGGATGTGCTGCTGGCATAACACCTAGGTACCCAAACCCAAAGGGGAAACCCTAGAACAACCTAGGGAAAATTCAAAACTTGTTCAAAATACCATCACCACGTTCCCGACACCCTATCGGGTAACGTAAACTGAGATCCGGGACGGATCTCCTGTAAGGTGGGTAGACTATAACAACCCGTAAAATTTTGGATTACTATAATAATATTTATCACGTTAGAAAAGTCAAATCGATTATTTTCTGACAGATACCGATATCTAAAATTTAAAAACGAGAGGTCATCTCGTTTCTTTAAAAACAAGACGCTGTACACACGGTACTCTTCCACTAAGTATCTTTATAGTAAATGTGACATTTATTAATCTATGAACTCACCAACCTTGTGTTGAAACTATTTAGCATGTATCTTCAGGTTTTGAGGTGATAGCTTATCTCTGGAGGCGCAAGGCAAAGGCATGGCATGGTCATAGACGACTCTGATTTATGTATTGGGACCACCTTTTTATAATGGGCCATTTTTCCGCACAAATCAATAATGTAAACATTGTTTTAAGAAATGAATAAAATTTTCTTTATGAAAATCATTTGTTCTATGCTTATGTTGTGGTATCAATTTAGTAGCACCCCAATACCTGTATGCTTCCGCTGAGCCATTTTGGGGGTGTTACAGTAGGTCTTTAATTTTAATGCTTGTTTTGTTTTAATTTTTTACCGAATGAAAGATTAAATGAAAACCGCTTGGTTTTTGTTCTTTCTTAGTTTGATTCGAATATTAAAGAATCACATGATCAGTGAAGAATATCTATTGTGGTTTTGATGTTAAGACGATTTGTTGACCACACAACAAGATAAACCTATATCTAATTTGCTTAACAAATGTTTTCGAATATTCAATTTTAATGAACGAACCAAGATAAAGAGTTAACACACTTGTTTCATTCTTTTTCTTCTTTTGATTCGAAAATAACAACAGTGTCGCAAGCTTCAAACAAGATTCTATGATGATTGATTTTCGTGATACGGACCTTCAAAGGTTTGATGTAGCTAGTGTATGCCACAAAAAAATCAGAGATCAATTTATGTGTTCTTTCCTAATCATGGTAAGATAGGATGAGATTTGTAGTTGTTTTTTGCGAATGATGAGAAATGAGTTAGTGAAAGATAGTGGTACGGATGTAGTGATTGAATTGTTATGATTCATGTGATTTTAATTAGATATGATGAGAATATATTTGTGATAGTCGTTAAGATGTGATAAGAATTTACTGATGTCGTGATGGTTTGTATGATATGAGTCATGTTTTTCTTGGTCAACAAATTGCATTGATCTTCTTTGTTATTACAGTCAAACCCCACTCTTCTTCAAAACTTTCAGCATTCAAATCGCATTAGTCTTTAAAGTCACAAATCGCATCTTTATTTAACATCACAAATCGCATCATTCTTAAACTTCACAAATCGCATCATAAATCATGGTCAAAACGCATGATTTAACAGTCAAGTCGCATCCAGATTTTTTACATGACAAATCGCACCAGATTTTTATACAAATCGCACATGAGACAAGTCTCATTTGGTACAACGTATCTGGACAATTTGTAAATACAAATCGCATAGCCAATTGACTCAAATCGCATAAAGACATAATCGACAAACCGCATCCGAGTCAAGACATTTCGGGAACAACAACCGGACAGACTTTTAGAAGACACAACAGATGAAAACTTGATCAAATCGCACCATTAATTACATGTAAACATCGACTTAGTACCAAATAAAATCAGAATAACCATCGACCATTAAAAGTTGTTAAAACTATACTTGATCATGTAAAATGTGTTTTGACCATGTGAACAATATCAAACTACTACCACTTTCAAAACCGGATTTAAGCATCAAGACCGCATTAAACAAATTTCAAACCGCATCAAGACTCATTTTATAAAAACCATACTAATCAACCTACAACAAACCACAACAAACCATCACAAACCGCATCAATATCTAGTACAAACTGCATGAAAAACCACTCAAAAACTGTATGAATCATCAAGAACAACGTAACCTAGGCTCTGGTACCATTTGTAGGATCGTATATTTTATGTTATTTGATGATTCGGGTGGTCTAGGATGGTGATAGTATATGAATGCCATGTTTAGAGAGATGAAGAAAGTAGAGAGGGTGATTCTAGAGAGATAAACAAAATGTGAAAGGTTAGATTATCAAAGAAGCACCACCCTTCCCTTAATGGGAAGGGTATTTATAGTTACAAACTAAACGCCCTCCTGTCAGGCTGTGGATCAGGCACACAGTGGCTAAAGACCCGTCCTTCCTCTACGGTGTTACACTAATCTAATAACTAAGCTAACACCTAACTAATTGACTACTAAATAACGTAAATAACGATAAGTCTACGAGCTAACTTATGCTAGATTATATTTGGGGTGACCGACACTTCACTATGGAATTTCCAATTCCTAACAGTTTAACATACCAAGTTCCTTAACCAAAGAAGCTTGCTGCACTGAACCAAGACCCTTAGTCAAAATATCAGCAACCTGATTCTTTGATTTAACATGCACAGTTTTAATCAACCCTGAAGAAACTTTTTCTCTTACCAAATGCAAATCAATATTAAAGTGCTTAGTCTTCTCATGCATAACATGATTTTAAAGAATCAGACAGCGACTTATTGTCACAACACAAATTAACTGGAATTAACCCAGTTTCAACTAAATCTTCCAATACTTTCAAAATCCACATTACCTCACAAGTAGCAGAGGCCATACTTCTATATTCTGCTTCAGCATAAAATTTAGAAAGTGTGGCTTGCTTCTTGCTTTCCCAAGAAACAAGATTACCATTAACAAAAACACAGTATCCAGAGACTGACTTCCTTGTTAAAGGACATTTAGCCCAGTCAGAATCAGAATATGCAACAACACCAAACCCACTTTGAGTTCTATCAAATCCAATACCACATCCGGTGCAAGTTTTAAATACTTTAAAACCTCAAACCAAGATTTAAATGAGATTGTAATAGAGCATGCATGAATTGACTTAAACAGTGAACAACATATGATATATCAGGTCTGGTCATAGTAAGATAGATAAGTTTTCCTACCAACTTTTGGTAATTAGTAAAGTTTTTCAACAACTTATCGTCATCAATATCTTTATGAGCCAAAACATAACTTTTAGGTAAGGGAGTCATAACAGGCCTACAAGCAAGCAAACCATAATCATTCAGTAACTCAAGACAATATTTCCTTTGGTTCAAAACAAACCAGTTTTAGTTTTTAAAACTTCAATTCCAAGAAAGAACTTTAATTCTCCCAAGTCCTTGATTTTAAAATTGGTTTTCAAAAATTGTTTGACATTTTCAATTTCTTTCTCACTGTTTCTAGTGATGATTAAATCATCCACATAAACCAAAAGAAATACAACAGCCTTATCACTTCTCTTAATAAAAAAGAGTGATCATTCTTAGATTGAATAAACCTCGCTCAAACAAAGCTTCGGATAACTTGTGATTCCATCGCTAGGAGCTTGTTTAAGCCCATACAAAGACTTTTCAACCTACACACTTTGTTGCTACCCTTAGTAGAATACCCAGGTGGAGGAAGCATATAAACCTCCTCATTAAGGTCACCATATAGAAATGCATTATTAACATCCATTTGATAAATTCTCCAATCATGTTTAACAGCAACACTTAACAAACACCTAATAGTACCCATGCTAACAACAGGACTAAAGGTTTCATCATAATCAATACCCTCTTTTTTCCCAAAACCCTGAGCAACAAGCCTAGCCTTATATCTTTCAACTTCACCAGTTAACTTATACTTAATCTTTAAAACCTACTTACTACCAATTGGTTTTCTACCAACTGGTAGATCAGTTTCTTCCCAAGTATCATTTTCATGTAAAGCATATATTTCATCATTCATAGCAGCGATCCATTTAGGATCTTTACTAGCTTCTTCATAATACTTGGTTCAACAGTTTTATTCAGATTAGATACAAAACAACAATTTCACCACTCAATAAAGCATGATTAGCATACGTATGCAATCCATATCTAATACTAGTATTCAACACATAACCATTCGTTTAGCAGCAATTTAGAAGGTCTAGAAGTCCTTCTTTGACTAATGATCCCTTCCTCGCTTGATTATGAAAACATTTTGAAACCTAATATTACCAAGAGAATTTAAACCATCATTTCCCTCAGAACTTATATTTTCATCCAAAGGAGTTGCAGAGCTCTCATCATTCTCAGATTGCACAAACTATCAGGATGATGTATTTTTTCATCATTATCAACCTGATCATTGTTCACTACAAAATCATATTGATGCACTCTACCATCTCTACCAACAGATGTTGCTTCTGTACTCAGATCATCATCATTGGGAGTAGACCTAAGAGTTTTGGTTTTTGACAGTGACTCAGACTCAACAAATCAAAAAAGTTTAAATTTGAAATTTCAAAATAAGAATTTGAATCACTATTTTTACTCATCTTATATGGAAAAATTGTTTCATAAAACTTAACATCTCTAGAGTACAAAACAACTCTGTTTTCAAGACTTAAAAGTTTGTATGCTTTCTTACCACTAGCATACCCAATTAAAACACACTTTTAAAAATTTTCAGGAAATTTATCTCACCTTTTAATAATAGCAGGAAAACACAAACATCCAAAACTCCTAAGATGAGACAAATTAGGTTCCCTATTATACACCAAACAGAAGGGTGACTTACCATTTAAAATAGAGGAAGAAAGCCTGTTAATCAGATATGTAGCAGTTAGAACACATTCAGGACAATAAACAAGAGGTATCCCCCCCTGAAACATAAGAATTCTGGCAACATTAAGCAGATGTCTGTGTTTCCTCTTAGCAACACTATTTTGCTGAGGTGTATATGCACAAGTAGTTTGATGTATAATACCCATGGTATTTAAAAAATCTGACATTTTATTATTCAAAACTCGCACCATTATCGCACCTTATCACTTTGATCTTTTTACCAAATTGAGTCAAAACAAGATTATAAAAACTTACAAACATTCCAAAAACTTCATCTTTAGTTTTGAGCATATACACCCACACAGATCTATTAAAATCATTCACAATGGTCAAAAAATACCTAAAACCCTCCCAGCTAATGATTTCTCCCGAACCACCCTCTTTTATTTCTCCGTCACGCCTATCAACCGCTTTTGAACGGTCAACCGTAACAGATGATAAAAGGGAGCCCGGAGAAAATGCAAGTTTACCAAGGATTAAAATATCCTTGATCGCTTATGTCCCGTGAGGCGTGATAATCCACATACAATGACTTGTGAATGTGAATTGATATAGAATGTACAAAAACAAGTATCTCGATCGACTAACACTAGGAATGTGAATAGTAATAGCTCATCACAGCCACGCCAATAAAAACGTGCAATCGTAAACCTAAAAACGATTATAACTATAGTAGGATTTGCATGTCTTAGCGACTTAAATGCAAATTAAATAGAATTAAAAGTTAAAATCTATTAAATAAACGCTATCACTATTTTTACAGATCGATGAACGTTTATTTGATTTTATAAAATAAAATGACTTAAATAAACTATTTTAACTAAAACGTAAACTTAATTTACTTAAAACGTTGTTTAAAACAAAACGCAGCGTTATTTACGAAAATGGTACTTGAGCTAAGCAAAAACGTAAAATTTATGAAATAAAAGGCCTCACGAGTATAAAACTAATTTTCTTACAAAATATATGATAAAAGAAAATTTTAGAAAAAGATTTATATTTTTAGACTTTTATATTTTTATTATGATTTAAATACTATAAAACACTAATTAATTGATTAAAATATTAAAACTAATTAGAAAAATCTCAACTTTTACAGAAAATACTTTATACTAATACTAAGATAAGAAAATGAAAAGCTAAAAATATTGTTTGAATAAGCTAGTAATAAGCTAAATAGAACGATAAGCTAATATGAGAAACAAGGGTCAAGTATTTGTTTTTGCAATCCATGACAAGAAAGACCCAAGTGGCTTATTGGCATGTACACTCACTATCACCCTTCTAAGGTCGGAGGTCTCGTGTTCGAGCCCGCCTCCACCCTTTTGCTTCTCATTTTTTTTTTTTTTGATTTTCTTTTACAAAACTACTTATTAAGCTAAAATAATGAACTTTAATAAAACCAACTTTTTCAAAACTTAGAAATAAGCTCTGGGAGCTTATTTCCATAATAGCTTGGCTTAAAAGCCTTAAAGCTTCACATATAAGCTAACACTAGTTGCTAAAGCTATTTTTGGGCTTTTCATTTAGAACATAAATATATATGATATTAAGTACATGTAATGAATTATAAGCTTTACAAACAAAGAAATAGCAATTCTTAGCTTATAGCTTATGCGTTGAGCTTTTAACTCACTGCTTGGCTTATAAGCTTTGAATAAGCTTAACAAAGGAATCAAAAGGAAAAAGGTATGTATGTACATGTAATATGAACAAGTTTAAGGAAAATGGAAAGCTACAAACCTAGAAATAAGCATATTATGAGCTTATTAGTCATTCAGTTGAGCTTATGGGCTCACAGTAGACTCATAGGCTCACAATAGGCTTGAAAAAGCTATAAAGGTTGAAAACAAAAGTATGTGTATATGTACAGGTATGATTATCATATTTATACAAGATAGTGTACTGGAATAAGCAAATAAGCTTGTAATAAGCTAATAAGCAAATCCCAATAAACCCCGCCCAAACAAATTCTGCAGTTAATAAATGGACAATTTAAGCTTATTAAATAAGCTCAAAATCCAAAGTGAACATTGCAATAACAAGACATGCTGGTTGGCTTTCCAAAGCCCAAGCTCACCCAGTGGGTCCACTAGTGAGCTTGTAGGAAGCTTATGAAAAGCTCCCATTTCACTGCTTTTCACTCAATGAATGCCGAGTAAAATGGGACAAACAAAAGCTACTTGCGTACCGGTTAATAAGCTACAAGCTAGAAATTAAACACTGGACCTTAAAGCTGGGTTGCTGGTCTTTCTAAAAAGCCAAGCCACACAAGCTTGTGATCACTAATGAGCTTGGTGTGAGCTTGTGGAAATGGTGCAAGTTCATGGATTGAACTGTTAGGAATAGGCAAACACAAGCTCACAAGACTTCTCAAATAAGCTCATGAGAGCTCAACCAATACTGAGACTTAGAGTATGACTGAATAACTTCACAAGAAGCTAAAAATCACAAGCTCTAGCTCTGTAGGGAACTTTTCATAGGCATAGAAACACAACTCCACTTCCACTATGTGCTTCAGTGGAAGGAGTGAATGGGACAAAATAGATGGAAAGATTAAGCTATACAAATAAACTACAAATATAAAAACAAGCATGCAAATAATAAAAAGGCCACACAGGCTATAAAAAGAAGCTAAATGCACAAGCTAGGGTCAAGTAATGAAGCTTATGCAAGCTCATTAACCTGACACCTAAACTGTGGTGCAGGGCATGATTTCCAAACAGGTACTCAAAATAAGCTAGAAAATAAGTACTTTATGTCGAGTTAATGAGAACTAGTATTTTCTATTTTTCTTTAGCAATTGAACTTAAATACCCTAAGAGCTTTTAAGTGAAACATGATTAAACTCACACTAAAAAGATCTATTTTATTCAAAACGACCCAAATGAAAATTGACTTTTACAAAACCGAAAAGTTGACTAAAGTGAATTTAGAATCTAATCTATGGATTTATTATGATGTGTTAAGCTATAATAACATTGAATTAAGCTAACTTAATAACTTTTGAGCTAATGATATGAAAATGACCTAAAAAAACTTAAACAGACAAGACATAGAAAAGATTAAAGCAATTTTGACTATAAACTAAATAAGGACTGAATTTGAATGTTTAACTGAGCTTATTAGCCATTATGCATCAAACATCAAATAAGGACAACAACACATACCAATATTAACACAGAATGGACAACAATTCCATTTTATTAACAACAAAGGACAACAAGATAAATTTGAAGATGATTATGACCATTTACATATTACCACTTAGCCTAAAGGATTGTCACCGCCTCAAATAGCCAAATGGGTCATAGATACACGTAAATAAACAACACAAACAACCTCATGATCCTAAATTGTACTAAATTCAAACAGTCCTTTAACTTTCACTTGTCACATGAAAATCAAAGTTTTCAATGAATTCACCACAAACCCGATTCTAAACATATTATTATCATAAAAGAAGATCATTTGAGCAAAACCTTCAAGCACTCGTGCAAGAAACATGATTTGTAAGATTTGCATTTCAACCGAGTTTTTCCATTTTAGCACAAGTGAATTTAAATAAACAACGCTTATATTAAGCTATGATAACACTTAATAACAACTAAGGTACATGAAAACATAAGATCAAAGCATAAAAATAATTAAAACAGTAATATGCAAAAATTGGAAAAATGCTTACAAATGAGAAAGTGGACTGAGACATAGAAACCAAGGACAAGGTTACACCTATTAGCTTCCCAATAAGCTCCTAATACCCCATAGCATTCCAAATCCAACCTAGCTTCATCACCTTCTTCATAAATCTGATTTTTGATTATTTTTCCATTTTCTCATTTTTTAGTATTTTCTAATTTAAAAGACCAAAGTCATTTACATGTATCTAAAAGCTCATTTGGCTTTGTCAGAGCCTAATGTGCTTAATCGAGTCCATATAATCAACTATGATCAATGTAAAAGTAAATGACAAGAAATTAAAGAAATTATGAAAACATGAATTATAAAAGAGATTTGCATTAAACTTAAAACAGAGGTTCCATTACACTACTTTGAAATTCTTTACACTAAATAAAGCAGTAAATGACAATAAGTAAAGAAAAACAGTAAAGACTATGGCTATTCCATAGTGTGACAATGGCTTAAGGCCAAAAGTAGTATTCCCAGCTTTGTTCTCTTCTTTTTATACATCTTCTGAGTTCCCACTAGTACTCTGAGCATAACCCACTTCAATCTTGACCCTTGAATTGTCCAATTTGATCTCCACCGTTTAAATGAGTTTTGGCGCCAAAGTCATTGGGGTGGTTCTGAGGTTGCTTGTAAGGTTTTTACAGATAATTAGGGTTCTTGGACAATGTGGATGTGGAGGATAAAGTTGGAAGAGTGGGTAGCAAGTCGATGAAAACAGGGAGATGGGTGAAAGGTGGGTGAAAAGAGCGGGAAGCATTTATTGTGGGTTGTGAGCTACCGTGAGGTGGAAGGGAGTAGGGTATGAGTGTGGAGACAGTGGAGGGGAAAACAGTGGTAAAACCACCGTATGTGCGACCGAGTGGTTGGGGGATGATGAATAGTGTTGGTGGTTTTAGGCGGGTCAACGGGTCAAACTCCGTTTGTTATTAAAAGAGGTGTGGGCTGGTTTGTATTGGGCCGTGGATTTAGTGGATTGGATTTGGAATTGGTTTGATTAATAACAAGGGTCCATATGGAGTAACTTATAAACACAAGGACCAAAACTGTAATTTCGCCAAAGTTAAGGACCTGAAATTGCCAATCTTCCAAACTTCATATGAGGACCAAACCCGCTAAATATGGTTAGTACAAGGACCAAAGTTGTATAATGTATTATTTTATAAACTTAAAGGACCTTTTGTAAATTGGATTTTGAGGACTTGTTTTGTAATTTCCAAAAGTTATCAAATTGTTCCATTTGTTAAATCATGCATAGTACAAGGGTATTATTTATAAAATTCCAAGTTTAGAATACCCAGGGACCATTTTTGCCAATTTTGTAAAGTTTAGGGACCAAAGTTGTAAATTGTGTTTTAAACTTCAAAGGACAATTTTATTACAACTTGTAAATCCCAAGGACCTTTATGACTTTTATAAGTTTTGGAATGACCAGGACTAGTTTTGACAATTTGTGTAACTGTGGACTAAACCGACATTTGTGTGAACTTTATGCATTTTTCACTTGTTTTCAATCTTTTGTTCCCGAGTTACATAAAACACATTTTTATGATTTTGTATCTTTTGTGAGTCATTTGTGTTTTTGGTCGCTTTGTGGGTTCAAATCATATAAAAGATATGTGTAAAGCGACATATCAAATCCCTTACATTAAACTATTGCTAGTCCCTAGCAATATTTTATTTAAAACTTAATGGATTTGAAAACTCTTTACCAAAAGCCATCACTTCGGAGTAGCCAAATGTTTCAGTTCAAGTAAGAACCTTGGTACATCGATAACCAAATGATTTTAAGCAAATCATAAGCTGTCAACGGTTTTGATTTGTCTTTACCTGTAGCCGTTTGCTCAGGACTAGCCAACTCTTAGATAAATTATCAATATTATCTTTGGTGAGCCGATTACCAATTATGGATTTTCAACTGCCTTTACCACAAGCCATAAACTTGCGGGCTAGCCAACTCTTTACTTATTAGGATATAGTGAGTTGAGAACCATACAATTTTGGGCAAATTGCAAGCCATAAACGGATTTGAGATATCTTTACCAAGAGCCGTTTGCTCCTGGATTAGCCAATCCTTATGTGGGTTAGACATGGTGGACTGATTACCATTTGTTGTGTTTAGTACATAGTACTTCCACTAGATAAAAATTTTAAAATTTGGCCATTTTGGGGAAAAGGGACTAAAAGGGTACATTTATGATCAAATTCGCGAATTTCCCCACTTAGAAATGAATATTGTCCTCAATATTCAAAACTAACGGGTAAACACAACAATTATTTTATTTTTCTCAGATTTACAATTTTCAAAGTTTTATAAATCTATGTACGAAATGTGGGGCACACCCCACACTTAGGTGGTAGAAAGGAAAAGATGTAAATATGGGTGAAACCCATATTGTGCGGTTTGTTTTTGATAACCAAGTCACTAGCTTGACTTGACCCCAATTAAATTGTTCATGGGGAAACCGAGTGGGATTGCCACTCAAAGAATGGTGAGAAATTGGAGTGGGATTGCCACTCACGTAATTATGAATAATCATCACTAAGATGAGTCTAAGAATCTTAGAAAGAAACTCGTAAAAGGCGAGAAGAATCTTTTGATTTTGATTTTATAAAAGAAGTGGAAAATATTTTTGTATTTTTAAGGTTTATATATATGTACAAAAGAAATTCCTAACAACCGCCTCGAAAGGGAATCTGGTCCGACAGAGCTCAAGAATCAGAAATGTACCAACAACCAAATGTTGTAACCGAGGGACTTATCAAACTGGCAAGTTGTGTGAAAAGGAAAAATGTTTTGTATTTTTTACTTTTATATATATACACAAAGAAATGGCTAAAAAGGAAACCTAAATGAGATTTTTAATACATGATATCGATTTAAACCTAATCTATCACATTCCGTGAATTATACTAAGCACAAGAATCTTTTTTAGTGTAAACATGGTGTTTAGCCAAAATTTAGACCTAGGAATATCAAGATTAGGAAAATTGACAACAAATGCAAATCAAAGCACGTATAGATTTCAACCATAAAATCTTTTGTATTTTATATTGTTTATATTAAATGAAGTATATGTAATTTACATACAAGGATAGGTATTTCAACAAAGTACAAAATACAAGTCATAATACGCAGCTAGCCTCCAAGAACGGCGCTTAAAATTTGATTTCTCCCAACCACCCTCTTTATTTCTCCGCCACGCCTATCAACCGCTTTTGAACGGTCAACCGTAATGAGATGATAAAAGGGAGACAGCCCGGAGAAAATGTAAGTTTACCAAGGATTAAAATATCCTTGGATCGCTTATGTCCCGGTGAGGCGTGATAATCCACATACAATGACTTGTGAATGCCGAATTGATATAGAATGTACAAAAACAAGTATCCGATTGACTAACACTAGGAATGTGAATAGTAATAGCTCACACGCCTACGCCAATAAAAACGCAATCGTAAAACCTAAAACGATTATAACTATAGTAGGGATTTGCATGTCTTAGCGACTTAAATGCAAATTAAATAGAATTAAAAAGTTAAAATCTATTAAATAAACGCTATCACTATTTTTACAGATCGATGAACGCTTATTTGATTTTATAAAATAAAATGACTTAAATAAACTATTTTAACTAAAACGTAAACTTAATTTACTTAAAACGTTGTTTAAAACAAAAACGAGCGTTATTTATTTAAAATGGCTACGTGAGCGCAAGCAAAAACGTAAAATTTATGAAATAAAAGGCCTCATTTAGTATAAAACTAATTTTCTTACAAAATATATGATAAAAGAAAATTTTAGAAAAAGATTTATATTTTTAGACTTTTATATTTTTATTATGATTTAAATACTATAAAACACTAATTAATTGATTAAAAATATTAAAACTAATTAGAAAAATCTCAACTTTTTACGTAAAATACTTTATACTAATACTAAGATAAGAAAATGAAAAAGCTAAAAATATTGTTTGAATAAGCTAGTAATAAGCTAAATAGAACGATAAGCTAATATGAGAAACAAGGGTCAAGTATTTGTTTTGCAATCCATGACAAGAAAGACCCAAGGCGCTTATTGGCATGTACACTCACTATCACCCTTCTAAGGCTAGAGGTCTCAGGTTCGAGCCTGCCTCCACCCTTTTTGCTTCTCATTTTTTTTTTTTTTTTTTTTGATTTTCTTTTACAAAACTACTTATTAAGCTAAAATAATGAACTTTAATAAAACCAACTTTTTCAAAACTTAGAAATAAGCTCTGTGGGAGCTTATTTCCATAACAGTTGGCTTAAAAAGCCTTAAAGCTTCCACATATAAGCTAACACTAGTTGCTAAAGCTATTTTTGGGCTTTTCTGTTTAGAACATAAATATATACAGATATTAAGTACATGTAATGAATTATAAGCTTTACAAACAAAGAAATAAGCAATTCTTAGCTTATAAGCTTATGCAGTGAGCTTTTAACTCACTGTTTGGCTTATAAGCTTTGAATAAGCTTAACAAAGGAATCAAAAGGAAAAAGGTATGTATGTACATGTAATATGAACAAGTTTAAGGAAAATGGAAAGCTACAAACCTAGAAATAAGCATATTATGAGCTTATTAGTCATTCAGTTGAGCTTATGGGCTCACAGTAGACTCATAGGCTCACAATAGGCTTGAAAAAGCTATAAAGGTTGAAAACAAAAGTATGTGTATATGTACAGGTATGATTATCATATTTATACAAGATAGTGTACTGGAATAAGCAAATAAGCTTGTAATAAGCTAATAAGCAAATCCCAATAAACCCCGGCCCAAACAATCCTCATAGCTAATAAATGGACAATTTAAGCTTATTAAATAAGCTCAAAAATCCAAAGTGAACATTGCAATAACAAGACATGCTGGTTGGCTTTCCAAAAAGCCCAAGCTCACCTAGTGGGGTCCACTAGTGAGCTTGTAGGAAGCTTATGAAAAAGCTCCCATTTCACTGTTTTGACTCAGTGAATGCTGAGTAAAATGGGACAAACAAAAAAACTACTTGCAGCCCTGGTTAATAAGCTACAAGCTAGAAATTAAACACGGACCTTAAAGTCGGGTTCTTTGGTCTTTCTAAAAAGCCAAGCCACACAGGCTTGTGATCACTAATGAGCTTGGTGTGAGCTTGTGGAAATGGTGCAAGTTCATGGATTGAACTGTTAGGAATAGGCAAACACAAGCTCACAAGACTTCTCAAATAAGCTCATGAGAGCTCAACCAATACTGAGACTTAGAGTATGACTGAATAACTTCACAAGAAGCTAAAAATCACAAGCTCTAGCTCTGTAGGGAACTTTTCATAGGCATAGAACACAACCCACTTCCACTATGTGCTTCAAAGGAAGGAGTGAATGGACAAAATAGATGGAAAGATTAAGCTATACAAATAAACTACAAATATAAAACAAGCATGCAAATAATAAAAAGGCCACACAAAGCTATAAAGAAGCTAAATGCACAAGCTAGGGTCAAGTAATGAAGCTTATGCAAGCTCATTAACCCGACACCTAAACGTGGGTGCAGGCATGATTTCCAAAATGTACTCAAAATAAGCTAGAAAATAAGTACTTTATAAGTCGAAAGTTAATGAGAACTAGTATTTTCTATTTTCTTTAGCAATTGAACTTAAATACCCTAAGAGCTTTTAAGTCAAACACAAGATTAAACTCACACTAAAAAGATCTATTTTATTCAAAACGACCCAAATGAAAATTGACTTTTACAAAACCGAAAAGTTGACTAAAGTGAATTTAGAATCTAATCTATGGATTTATTATGATGTGTTAAGCTATAATAACATTGAATTAAGCTAACTTAATAACTTTTGAGCTAATGATATGAAAATGACCTAAAAAAACTTAAACAGACAAGACATAGAAAGATTAAAGCAATTTTGACTATAAACTAAATAAGGACTGAATTTGAATGTTTAATCGAGCTTATTAGCCATTATGCATCAAACATCAAATAAGGACAACAACACATACCAATATTAACACGTAATGGACAACAATTCCATTTTATTAACAACAATGGACAACAAGATAAATTTGAAGATGATTATGACCATTTACATATTACCACTTAGCCTAAAGGATTGTCATCGCCTCAAATAGCCAAATGGGTCATAGATACACGAAATAAACAACACAAACAACCTCATGATCCTAAATTGTACTAAATTCAAACAATTCCTTTAACTTTCACTTGTCACATGAAAATCAAAGTTTTCAATGAATTCACCACAAACCCGATTCTAAACATATTATTATCATAAAAGAAGATCATTTGAGCAAAACCTTCAAGCACTCGTGCAAGAAACATGATTTGTAAGATTTGCATTTCAACCGAGTTTTTCCATTTTAGCACAAGTGAATTTAAATAAACAACCGCTTATATTAAGCTATGATAACACTTAATAACAACTAAGGTACATGAAAACATAAGATCAAAGCATAAAATAATTAAAACAAGAATATGCAAAATTGGAAAATGCTTACAAATGAGAAAGTGGATCGAGACATAGAAACCAAGGACAAGGTTACACCTATTAGCTTCCCAATAAGCTCCTAATACCCCATAGCATTCCAAATCCAACCCTTCATCACCTTCTTCATAAATCTAATTTTGATTATTTTTCCATTTTCTCATTTTTTAGTATTTTCTAATTTAAAGACCAAAGTCGTTTACATGTATCTAAAAGCTCATTTGGCTTTGTCAGAGCCTAAGTGTGCTTAATCGAGTCCATATAATCAACTATGATCAACAAAAAGTAAATGACAAGAAATTAAAGAAATTATGAAAACATGAATTATAAAAGAGATTTGCATTAAACTTAAAACAGAGGTTCCATTACACTACTTTGAAATTCTTTACACTAAATAAAGCAAGAATGACAATAAGTAAAGAAAAGCAAGAAAGACTATGGCTATTCCATAGTGTGACAATGGCTTAAGGCCAAAAGTAGTATTCCCACTTTGTTCTTTCTTTTATACATCTTCCGAGTTCCCACTAGTACTCGAGCATATCCCACTTCAATCTTGACCCTTGAATTGTCCAATTTGATCTCCACCGCTTAAATGAGTTTTGCGCCAAAGTCATTGGGGTGGTTCGAGGTTGCTTGTAAGGTTTTTGAGATAATTAAGGGTTCTTGGACAACTTGTGGATGGAGGGATAAAGTTGGAAGAGCGGTAGCAAGTTGGGATGAAAACAGGGAGATGGGTGAAAGGTGGGTGAAAAGAGCGGGAAGCATTTATTGTGGGTTGTGAGCTACCGTGAGGTGGAAGGAGTAGGTATGAGCTGTGGAGACAGTGGAGGGGAAAACAGTGGTAAAACCACCGGTACGCGACCGAGTGGTTCTGGGGGATGATGAATAGTGTTGGTGGTTTTAGGCGGGTCAACGGGTCAAACTCCCGCTTGTTATTAAAAAAGAGGGTAATGGTTTGTATTGGGCCGTGGATTTAGTGGATTGATTTGGAATTGGTTTGATTAATAACAAGTGGTCCATATGGAGTAACTTATAAACACAAGGACCAAAACTGTAACTCGCCAAAGTTAAGGACCGAAATTACCAATCTTCCAAACTTCATATGAGGACCAAACTCGCTAAATATGGTTAGTACAAGGACCAAAGTTGTATAATTTATTATTTTATAAACTTAAAGGACCTTTTGTGTAAATTTGGATTTTTGAGGGACTTGTTTTGTAATTTCCAAAAGTTATCAAATTGTTCCATTTGTTAAATCATGCATAGTAAAAGGGTATTATTTATAAAATTCCAAGTTTAGAATACCCAGGGACCATTTTTGCCAATTTTGTAAAGTTTAGGGACTAAAGTTGTAAATTGTGTTTTTAAACTTCAAAGGACAATTTTATTACAACTTGTAAATCCCAAGGACCTTTTATGACTTTTTATAAGTTTTGGAATGACCAGGGACTAGTTTTGACAATTTGTGTAACCTGTGGACTAAAACCGACATTTGTGTGAACTTTATGATTTTTCACTTGTTTTTCAATCTTTTGTTCCCGAGTTACATAAAACACATTTTTATGATTTTGTATCTTTTGTGAGTCATTTGTGTGTTTTTGGTCGTTTTGTGGGTTCAAATCATATAAAAGATATGTGTAAAACGGCACATATCAGCTAACCACTTTATATGGACCCCAGACATCAAGATGAATTAGTTGTCCAAAAACAACAGATTTATTTTCACTTAAAGGGAAATAGTCCCTTGTTTGTTTTTCCTTATGACAAACTTCACAAGGACCTTCATGATCAACATTAATAAGATTTAGAGCCCCTTTTAATAATTTCAAAACCTAGTTAGCGTGGATGACCCAACCTATTATGCCAAACCTCTTGGATACATGACAAACAAAAAGTCACATCGATTAACAATAGCAAACTCATCACACCTTATCAAACATATACACCCACTAAACTCACTACCAGTCCCCAGAACACTCTGCTTTCTCAAATCCTGAGTATAGCATTTAGTTTCATCAAAACTCATAGTTAATTTGCTATCCTCAATCATTTTATGAACAAACAACAAACTAACACAGTATTCAGGAACACCTAAAACATCAAACAAAACCAAATTATTGTTAAGTCTAAGATTGCCAACATGAGTAATTTTGGCTAAAGTACCATTAGGGTGTCCAACAGTTAACTTTAAATCAGAAATATCAATTAGGCCAAACATTTTATCTGTGTTATTAGTCATATGTTGATTAGCCCCTGAATCAATGATCCAGACCAAATGATATAAAACCCGCTTAGTATTAACATTAGCACAAAATAACTTATAAACAAGTTGGTTAAAAAAGACATTGCAATTAAAACAGGTTTTATCACTACGTGTCATACTAGCATGAGCAACAGAACAGGTTTTATCATTCAAAAGATTCATTTACTTCATAACCTTTTCATTAGTAAAAGAAACACTACCAGCATTTTTAACATCACTTCCAGATCCCCCCTTAACCTCAACATTGTTACTTTTTATTATTATTAAAATCAATTGCAGGTTTAAGGTTAGGATTTTTCTTAAAACCAGGAGGATAACCATTCAACTCAAAACATCTTTCAATAGTGTGTCCTTTTAAACCACAGTGTTTGCACAACAAACTATCATAATTCCTTATATTATTATTAGAGTTATTATTATTAGCATGCTACTGCATCAGCTTATATTAGAATTTCTTCTATTAGCATTATTTCTATTAGGTCTAGACATAAAAGCGTATACCGAGGCTTATCGATATCACAGTATGGTAGGAATCCTCTATGGGATTCTTCCCTAGAAATGATAATAAAAGCATCCTTAACCTCGTGAAGGACTTCGGTCAAGATACTACTCCTAACGGGCTAATAGATGTCATCAAGACCCATTAAGAACTGCATCTATTTCAAAATTTTACCATGATCATTGAATTCAATTCTAGCCTTACAAAGACAATCAGGCAGTTTAGTAAGAATGTCAAATTCTCTCCAAAGAGAACTAAACATATGAAAATATTCTGACACATGTAAACCACCTTGTTTAAATGTATTAATCTTTTGCAACAAATTGAATACCATTGAACCATCAATTCTATCATAGGTGTCTTTCAATTCTTCCCACACACTTGAGACAAAGAAGTAAGAATCCAATTAATAACAATTGCATTACACCTGTCCCACTTAGCTTCTAACAAAGGACTAGCAACATATGCAGACCTAAGACCCATGACCCATGGTCCATTGACTAGGTACAATGAATGTTGTTGGGTAAGAACCAAAGTCTATAACCAATACCCATGGAGCATGATCCATAACCCATGACCCATTGCATGACATCATGCATGAAGTCATGTTGGATATTATCCATAATCCATGACCCAAAAGTCCATGACCCATGACCGAAGATCTATAACCTAATGACTAGGTACATTGCATCTTGTTGGGTATCCATAATCCAATACCCATAACCCATGGTCCATAACCTATAATCCAGTTTGCAACCCGAATTTACTAAATCGACCCACTAGTTATAGTCGATCCTCTCGTGAGGATCTGGAACCGTGGGACAAGAGACATATTTTGTCTATATATAGTGAGCCATTTCTTTGCTTACCACCACTCTTAGATATACTTTCTCCCAAGAGTCTAACATCACTAACCACAAATCCAAAGGATCATTCTATGTAGTTTTATGTTTGTGTGATTCTCTAGGTTCCTCTTAAAGACGAGATCACCACATCTTGAAGACGCAAACTCAAGGTCATGAGTTGTTAAGTCATATCATCAAGACCATCAAGTGCATCTTGTTGATAGTTCCGCCTCCATCCATAGAAGTGTCGTGTTGAAGGCATTAGTAAAAGGTACCGAAGTGTCGTGTTGAAGGCATTAGTGAAAGGTGCCAAAGATGTACATTCGATATGGTGCATCTATGTACAAGTTATGTAGCTTGGGTTAAAGGATGTTGATATCCTCTCTAGTGTTGTAACAAGGAGTGTGTCTCCTTTGGGTAGTTGTGTTGTGGTGTAGTGTTGGGTAGTAGTTCCTCCTTTGTAATAGAACTCAGTATCTAGCCTGGTACCGAATAAAGTGTAGGCGATGTTATGATAGGTTTGGTTCTATCTCATAGAAGAAATCGGTGTCTAGCCTTGTACCGGATAAAGAGTAGGCGACGTTGTGAAGGCTTCTCTGCCACATTAAGGAGCTTTTGTTGTGTAGTACTTACAAACTCTCGAGTGGGGTACTCGGGGAGTGGAGTAGGGCAAGGAAGGTGTCCTTGTAGCCAAACCACTATAAATACTTGTGTCGGGGTTTTGTGTTCCTTTACTCTTTATCTTTTGCATTACTTACTTATATGCTTATCTATCAATATCCAACACTCATACCAATTAGATTGACATAAGTCGATCTAAATACTTTAAAACATAGTTTTAATCGGTAAAACTATTCAAACCCCCCCCCCCTTCTAGTTTTTCACAAACTACCTCACCAAGTTTGACCCAAAGTATTATGAAGGTGACTTCTTAGGTTACTCACAGAATAGTAAAGCCTACATTATTCTCAATAAGAAAACAATGATAGTCAAAGAATCACTAAACGTGACATTCGACGACAGTCCTCCCCCGACTAAAACATTACCCTTGGTGGATGATGATTTAGTTGAAGAAGAAGCCATAAAGGAAAATGGTAAGAAAAACTTACAAAATGACACTGTGGATACAATAGTAAAAGTTGACGAAGATGTCAACACTAAGGAGTATAGGAATCATCCTCTAGACAATGTCATAGGAAACATAAATGAAAGAAATCTTAGATCACAAGCTTTAAAAAAAAGCAATTTCTTTTATTTTATATCCACCGAGAACTTAAAATGTCGATGAAGCAATAAAGGACTAACTGGGTACTTTCCATGAAAGAAGAATTAAACCAATTCACCACAAATCATATTTAGGATTTAGTACCTCCACCTAGGAATCACCATCATAGGAACTAAGTGGGTGTTTAGGAACAAACTTGATGAGAATGGCGTTGTGTCAAGTAATAAGGTTAGGTTAGTGGCACAAGGCTACGATCAACAAGAAGGAATAGACTAAGATGAAACCTATGCACTGTAGCTAGACTATAGTCTATTAGGATACTTTATGTATTCTTGTGCATTAGATTTTAGGCTATATCAAATGGACGTGAAAAGTGCATTCTTAGATGGTTTTATGAACGAGGATGTGTACGTTGCACAACCTTCGGGATTCATTGATTTCGAAAAACCTAATTGTTAATACAAATAAGTCGTAAAAACGTTTATTTATATTTTACGATCTTCTAATATTTTGTCGATAACAAAAGTAAGATCATTTTAACGAAACAAATAAAATACGTAAATGGTTTGAACTAATAGTTTTCTAACACACTTACGCTTTCACATAAAACACTAAAACTAGTATAAGTGATTTTATGCTTTAGATATACATATGTACAACAACTAGTGTTTACATAAGTATACACTAAAATGGGTAAAAAC